>JARXNR010000244.1:0-12500 GCA_036346035.1 Crossoptilon crossoptilon | reverse complement strand
GGGGGTGGGGGGGGGGGGGGTGTGGGGTTGGGGGTTGTGGGTTTGGAGGGGGTGGGTGTGGGGCTGGGGGTGTGGGGCTGGGGAGCGTGGGGTGGGGTCTGGGTTGGTGGTTATGGGCTGGGAGTTGTGGGGCTGGGTTGTGGGGCTGGCAGTGGGGCTGGGGGTGGGTTGGTGGTTGTGGGGCGGTGGTTGTGGGGCGGAGATGTGTGGGTCGCAGCACAGCTCTGTCCCCATAGGCTTCAGAGCTCGGAATGACCTCCGCCTTCTACACCTACATCCTCACCACCATGGTGCGTGGGGCGATGGGGCGTCACAGCGCTGCCCCGCGGCCCCACAGCGGGTCCTCATTGCCCCCAGGGCCCCCAGTGTCCCCATAGAGGACCCATAGACACCCCAGTGTCCCCATAGAGGACCCATAGACACCCCAGTGTCCCCATAGAGGACCCAGTGCCCCCATTGCCCCCAACATCCCCATAGCGGACCCAATGCCCCACTGTCTCCATAGAAACCCCGATGCCCCCATAGAGACCCCAGTGTCTCCCAGTGTCCCCATAGAGCCCCCAATGTCCCCATAGAGACCCCAGTGTCCTCATAGAGCCCCCAATGCCCCTGTAGAGCCCCCAGTGTCCCCATAGAGCCCCCAATGTCCCCATAGAGACCCCAGTGTCCCCAATAGAGCCCCAGTGTCCCCCAGTGTCCCCATAGAGCCCCCAGTGTCCCCATAGAGACCCCAATGACCCCGTAGAGACCCCAGTGTCCCCATAGAGCCTCCAATGTCCCCATAGAGACCCCAGTGTCCCTCAGTGTTCCTATAGAGCCCCCAATGTCCCCATAGAGCCCCCAATGTCCCCATAGAGCCCCCAATGCCCCTGTAGAGCCCCATTGTCCCCATAGAGACCCCAATGCCCCCATAGAGCCCCCAATGTCCCCCATAGAGCCCCCAGTGTCCCCATAGAGCCCCCAGTGTCCCCATAGAGCCCCCAATGTCCCCATAGAGACCCCAATGTCCCCATAGAGACCCCAGTGTCCCCCATAGAGCCCCCAATGCCCCCATAGAGCCCCCAGTTTCCCCATAGAGCCCCCAGTGTCCTCATAGAGACCCCAGTGTCCCCCATAGAGCCCCCATTGTCCCCATAGAGCCCCCAATGTCCCCATAGAGCCCCCAATGCCCCCGTAGAGACCCCAGTGTCCCTCAGTGTTCCTATAGAGCCCCCAATGTCCCCATAGAGACCCCAGTGTCCCCCATAGAGCCCCCAGTGCCCCCATAGAGCCCCCAACGCCCCCATAGAGCCCCCAGTGTCCCCATAGAGCCCCCAACGCCCCCACTCCCCCCATTCCCCTCATTCCTCCCCACTCCCCGCACCGCCCCCAACCCCCCACTCCCCCCTTACCCCCCCCCCACATCCCCCCCCCCCCGCAGGATTTCCCGCTGCTGCGGCTGGACGCGCTGCCGGACGCCCCGTGCACCGTGCTGGGCTTCTCCATGTTCAACACGAGCCACCCGTTCTACACGGAGTTCGTGCGCAGCCTCAACATGTCGTGGAGGGAGAGCTGCCCCGCGGGGCTCTACCCCGGCCCTGCGGTGAGGGGCGCCGGAGCGGGGGGGGGGATGTGGGTCTGGGGACCGGATGGGGTCCGTGGGGGGGGTTGGGCTGGGAGGGGGACAAATCCTGGGGGGGGGGCGGGGGGGGGGGGGTGTCCAGAATCCCCGCGGGGCCCCCGTAGGTCTGTGGGGCGGCTGTGGGGTGGCCGGGATCGAGGAGGATGCCCCCGTCCCACAGTGTCCCCGTGATCCCATAACGACGCCCCCCACTCGTAACGACGCCCCCTCCCACCCCATAACGACGCCCCCCGCCCACAACCCCCGCACCCCGTAACGACGCCCCCCCCATAACGACGCCCCTCCCCACCCCATAACGACGACCCCCACCCGATAATGATGCCCCCCCCACCCCCTGACGACGCCCCCCGCCCACAACCCCCCCATAACGACGCCCCCCCACCCGATAATGATGCCCCCCCCGCCCCATAACGACGCCTCCCCCATAACGACGCCCCCTCCCACCCCATAACGACGCTCCCCCCCATTACGCCGCCCCCCCCCAAACGACGCCCTCCCCACCCCATAACGACGCCCCCCCACCCGATAATGATGCCCCCCCCCCATAACGACGCCCCCCCGCCCCCTGACGACGCCCCCCGCCCGCACCCCGCAGCTGTCGGCGGCGCTGCTGTTCGACGCGGTGCACGTGGTGGTCGGGGCGGTGCGGGAGCTGAACCGCAGCCAGGAGATCGGCGTCCGCCCGCTGGCCTGCAGCTCCCCCAGCATCTGGCAGCACGGCACCAGCCTGATGAACTACCTGCGCATGGTGGGCAGCCCCCGCCCCAAAACCCGATGGGGGAACCCCAAACCCGATGGGGGAACCCCAAACCCGATGGGAGAACCCAAAACCCAATGGGGGAACCCCAAACCCAGTGGGAGGGCAACAAAACCCGATGGGAGGGCATGGAACCCGATGGGGGAACCCCAAACCCGATGGGAGAACCCAAAACCCAATGGGAGAACCCCAAACCCGATGGGAGAACCCAAAACCCAATGGGGGAACCCCAAACCCGATGGGGGAACCCCAAACCCGATGGGATGATGAAGTACCTGCGGGTGGTGGGCAGCCCCCACCCCAAAACCCAATGGGGGAACCCCAAACCCGATGGGGGAACCCAAAACCCGATGGGGGAACCCAAAACCCAATGGGATGATGAAGTACCTGCGGGTGGTGGGCAGCCCCCACCCCAAAACCCAATGGGGGAACCCCAAACCCAGTGGGAGGGCAACAAAACCCGATGGGAGGGCATGGAACCCAATGGGGGAACCCCAAACCCAATGGGAGAACCCCAAACCCAATGGGATGATGAACTACCTGCACATGGTGGGCAGCCCCCACCCCAAAACACAACGGGGGATCCCAGAACCCGAGGGGAGGGCAGGGAACCCAATGGGGGAACCCAAAACCCAATGGGGGAACCCAAAACCCAATGGGATGATGAAGTACCTGCAGGTGGTGGGCAGCCCCTGACCCCAAAACCCAATGGGGGAACCCCAAACCCAATGGGAGGGCATGGAACCCGATGGGGGAACCCAAAACCCAGTGGGAGGGCAACAAAACCTGATGGGAGGACATGGAACCCAATGGGGGAACCCCAAACCCAATGGGATGATGAAGTACCTGCGCATGGTGGGCAGCCCCCGCCCCAAAACCCAATGGGGGGTCCCAGAACCCGAGGGGAGGGCAAGGAACCCAATGGGGGAACCCAAAACCCAACGGGAGGGCAAGGAACCCAAAGCAGGAACCCAAAACCCAGTGGGAGGGCATGGAACCCAACGGGGGAACCCCAAAGCCAATGGGGGAACCCAAACCCTGATGGGATGATGAAGTACCTGCGCATGGCGGGGGGCCCCCTGACCCCAAAACCCAAAGGGGGAACCCAGAACCCATCGGGCCACCTGAAACCACCAGCCTGTGCTCCCCATCCCTGTGTGCCCCCCAAACACCCCCCACACCCCCCATATCCCCTGTACCCCCCATACCCCCCAAATCCCCACACCCCCCGCACCCCCTATATCCCCCCATATGCCCCCATATCCCCCCATAACTCCCACACCCCCCTCACCCCCCATACCCCCCCATAACCCCCGTACCCCCCACACCCCCCACACCCCCCATACCCCCCCATAACCCCCGTACCCCCGCCCCCCCGCAGGTGGAGTACGACGGGCTGACGGGCCGCGTGGAGTTCAACAGCAAAGGGCAGCGCACGAATTACACCCTGCACGTGCTGGAGAAGGGGCGGGACGGGCACCGCGAGGTGAGACCATGGCTGCCCCATGGCTGCCCCATAGAGACCCCATAGCTGCCCCATAGCTGCCTCATGGATTCCCCAGAACTGCCCCATAGCTGCCCCATAGACACCCCATAGATACCCCATAGCTGCCCCATGGATTCCCCAGAACTGCCCCATAGCTGCCCCATAGATACCCCATAGATGCCCCTTAGCTGCCCCATGGATTCCCCAGAACTGCCCCATAGCTGCCCCATAGATACCCCATAGCTGCTCCATAGCTGCTCCATAGATATCCTATAGCTCCCCCATAATTGCCCCATAGCTGCCCCATAGCTGCCCAGTAGCTGCCCCAAAACTTCCCCATTGCTGCCCCATGGCTGCCCCAGAACTTCCCCATAGATACCCCATGACTGCCCCATACATACCCCATAGATACCCCGTAGATACCCCATGGTTGCCCCATAGATACCCCATAGCTGCCTCATGGATTCCCCAGAACTGCCCCATAGCTGCCCCATAGATACCCCATAGATGCCCCATAGATGTCCCATAGCTGCCCAATAGCTGCCCCAAAACTTCCCCATTACTGTCCCATGGCTGCCCCATGACTGCCCCATACATACCCCATAGATACCCCATGGCTGCCCCATAGATACCCCATGACTGCCCCATAGCTGCCCCACACGCCCCATGGCTGTCCTGTGGCTGTCCGTTGAGTTTCTTTGAGGTCCCGCTGGGGTCTCCGCTGGGATCTCCATTGGGGTTCCCTTTGGGGACTCCTGTAGGGACTCTTTTAGGGACTCCTTTTGGGCCTCCTTTGGGCTCCCATTGGGGTCCCTTTGGGGTCCCGTTGGGGTCCTGTTGGGGTCCTTTTGGGGTCCTGTTGGGGTCCCACTGGGTCCCTTTGTGGCCCCGCTGGGGTCCTGTTGGGGTCCCTTTGGGGTCCTGTTGGGGTCCTGTTGGGGTCCCTTTGGGGTCCCTTTGTGGCCCCGTTGGGGTCCTTTTGGGGTCCCACTGGGTCCTTTTGGGGTCCCTTTGTGGCCCCGTTGGGGTCCTGTTGGGGTCCCTTTGGGGTCCCGTTGGGGTCCTGTTGGGGTACTTTTGGGGTCCCTTTGGGGTCTCTTTGTGGCCCCGTTGGGGTCCCTTTGGGGTCCTGTTGGGGTCCTTTTGGGGTCCCTTTTGGGGTCCCTTTTGGGGTCCTTTTTGGGGTCCCTTTTGGGGCCATTTCGGGTCCCTTTTGGGTCCCTTTTGGGGTCCCTTTGGGGTCCCTTTGGGGTCCCGTTGGGGTCCTTTGGGGTCCCTTTGTGGCCCCGTTGGGGTCCTTTTGGGTTCCCATTGGGGTACTTTTGGGGTCCCTTTGGGGTCTCTTTGTGGCCCCGTTGGGGTCCCTTTGGGGTCCCTTTGGGGTCCCTTTGGGGTCCTTTTGGGGTCCCTTTGGGGTCCCTTTGGGGTCCCTTTGGGGTCCTTTTGGGGTCCCTTTGGGGGGTCCAATGTCCCCGTGGGTCCCATTGGGGTCCTTTTGGGGTCCCTTTGGGGTCTCTTTGTGGCCCCGTTGGGGTCCCTTTGTGGCCCCGTTGGGGTCCCTTTGGGGTCCCGTTGGGGTCCTGTTGGGGTCCTTTTGGGGTCCCTTTGGGGTCCCTTTGGGGTCCCTTTTGGGGCCCCGTTGGGGTCCTGTTGGGGTACTTTTGGGGTCCCTTTGGGGTCCCTTTGTGGCCCCGTTGGGTCCCTTTGGGGTCCTGTTGGGGTCCCTTTGTGGCCCCATTGGGGTCCTGTTGGGGTCCCTTTGGGGTCCCTTTGTGGCCCTATTGGGGTCCCTTTGGGGTCCCTTTGGGGTCCCTTTGTGGCCCTATTGGGGTCCCACTGGCCTTGCCCGCAGGTGGGCGTCTGGCACTCCAACCGCACGCTGGCCATGAACGCCACCTCGCTGTCCCTCAACGCGTCCGACAGCCTGGCCAACAAAACCCTCATCGTCACCACCATCCTGGTGCGCTCCTGGCTGGGGGTCCCGGGGGGGCCGGGGGGGTCTATGGGGGTCTCGTGGGGGGTCCGACGGGGGTTCTGTGGGGCGTTAGGGGGGTTTGGGGGCTCCTACGGCCAACCGGACCCCAGTGGTCACCGCCATCCTGGTGCGCTGCTGGGTCTGGGGGTCCTGGGGGGTCCTGGGGGGTCCTGGGGGGGGTCCTGGGGGGTCCTATGGAAGTTCTGGGGGTCCCAAGAGTTCTTGAGGGGTTTTGAGGGTCTTGTGGGGGTGCTGGGGGGGTCCTGGAGGGTTCTGCAGTGGTTTTCCATTGGGATTCCTACTGGGGTCTCCATCGGGTCCCCTTTGGGGTCTCCATCGGGTCCCCGTTGGGGTCTCCATTGGGGTCCCTATTGGGGTCCCTTTGGGGGTCTCCATTGGGGTCCCTTTGGAGGTCCCTGTTGGGGTCCATTTGGGGGTCTCCATGGGGTCCCCGTTGGGGTCTCCCTTAGTGTCTCCATCTGGTCCCCTTTGGGGTTTCCCTTAGGGTCTCCATCGGGGTCCATTTGAGGTCTCCCTTAGGGTCTCCCTTAGTGTCTCCATCGGGGTCCCTTTTGGGGTCTCCCTTAGGGTCCCTATTGGGTTCCCTTTGGGGGTCTCCATTGGGGTCTCCCTTAGGGTCCCTATTGGGGTCCCTTTGGGGGTCTTCATCGGGTCCCCTTTAGGGTCTCCACAGGGTCCCCGTCGGGGTCTCCCTTAGGGTCTCCATCAGGGTCCCTTTTGGGGTCTCCATCGAGGTCCCCTTTAGGGTCTCCACGGGGTCCCCGTCGGGGTCTCCCTTAGGGTCTCCATTGGGGTCTCCCTTAGGGTCTCCATCGAGGTCCCTTTGGGGGTCTCCATCGGGGCCCCTTTTGGGGTCTCCATCGGGTCCCCTTTAGGGTCTCCACGGGGTCCCCGTCGGGGTCTCCCTCAGGCTCCCCGTGGCGATCCCCGGGGCCGGCCCCGGGCGCCCCTCGCTGACCGCCGCCCCCCCAGGAGAACCCGTACGTGATGCGGGTGGGGGGGCGCCGTTGGGGCGCCATCGGGGCTTCTGGGGGGACTCCATGCTGTCTCGCGAGCTGGCCTCCATCGGGGCGTCTCAAGGGTCCCTTCGGCTGAAGCTCGTGGAGGACGGGCTGTACGGCGCGCCCGAGGCCAACGGCTCCTGGACCGGCATGGTGGGCGAGCTCATCAACAGGGTGCGTGGGGGGGTCATCAAGGGGGGCGGGGGGCGGGGGGGTCATCAACAGGGGCGTGGGGGGGAGAGCTCCTTATCAACAGGGTGCGTGGGGGGGGGTCATCAAGGGGGGCGGGGGGGGGGCGAGCTCATCAACGGGGGGCGTGGGGGGGGAGAGCTCATCAACAGGGGGCGTGGGGGGGGTCATTAACAGGGGGTGTGGGGGGGCTGGGGGGGGGTGCTCATCAACAGGGGGCGGGGGGGGGGTTAACAACCGGGGGCGTGGGGGGTCATCAGCGGGGGGTTGGGGGGCGAGCGCATCAACGGGGGGTGGGGGGGCGGGGGGGGGCGCTCATCAACAGGGGGCGTGGGGGGGGGGGGGGTCATCAACAGGGGGCGTGGGGGGCGAGGGGGGGGGCTCATCGACAGGGGGCGTGGGGGGGGTTCATCAAGAGGGGGCGTGGGGGGGCGGCAGTTGGGGGGGGGTCATCAACAGGGGGTGTGGGGGGGGCTGGGGGGCATTGGGGGGAGATCATCAACAGGGTGTGGGGGGGGGATTGGGGGGGACTGGAGGTTTTTGGGGGGCTGAGGGGCCTGGGAGGACCGTGGGAACTATGGGGGTGGGGGACGGGGGGGTCCTGGGGGCCTCATGAGGGGATTTCCAGTGAGGTCCTGGTGGGGTCTTTATTGGGATCTCCATTGGGGTCTGCATTGGGTTCTCCGTTGGGGTCTCCTTTGGGATCTTCATTGGGATCTCCATTGGGTTTTCCATTGATGTTCTATTGGGGTCTTCATTGGTTCTGTATTGGGGTTTCCATTGTGGTCTCCATTGGGGTCTCCATTGGGGTGTCCATTGGGTTCTCTATTGGGGTCTCCATTGGGGTCTCCATTGGGTTCTCTATTGGGGTCTCCATTGGGGTCTCCATTGGGGTCTCTATTGGGGTCTCCATTGGGGTCTCCATTGGGGTCTCCATTGGGGTCTCCATTGGGGTCTCTATTGGGGTCTCCATTGGGGTCTCCATTGGGTTCTCTATTGGGGTCTCCATTGGGGTCCCCATTGGGGTCTCTATTGGGGTTTCCATTGGGTTCTCTATTGGGGTCTCTATTGGGGTCTCCATTGGGGTCTCTATGGGGTCTGGGGTCTCCATTGGGGTCTCTATAGGGTCTCCATTGGGGTCTCCATTGGGGTCTCCATTGGGGTCTCCATTGGGGTCTCCATTGGGTTCTCTATTGGGGTCTCCATTGGGGTCTCCATTGGGGTCTCCATTGGGGTCTCCATTGGGGTCTCCATTGGGGTCTCCATTGGGGTCTCCATTGGGGTCTCCATTGGGGTATTGGGGTCTCCATTGGGGTCTCCATTGGGGTCTCCATTGGGTTCTCTATTGGGGTCTCCATTGGGTTCTCCATTGGGTTCTCTATTGGGGTCTCCATTGGGGTCTCCATTGGGGTCTCCATTGGGTTCTCTATTGGGTTCTCTATTGGGGTCTCCATTGGGTTCTCTATTGGGGTCTCTATTGGGGTCTCCATTGGGGTCTCTATTGAAGCCCCCACGGAGGCCCCACTGGGGTCAGCCCTGCGCCCCCCCGTTGCCCCCCCAGAAGGCCGACCTGGCGGTGGCCGCTTTCACCATCACAGCCGAGCGGGAGAAGGTGATCGACTTCTCCAAACCCTTCATGACGCTGGGGATCAGCATCCTGTACCGCGTGCACATGGTACGGGGCCGGGGGGGGGGGCGGGGGGAGGTGGGGGGGGGTCCGGGGGTCTCACGCCGTGTCCCCGCAGGGCCGCAAGCCGGGGTATTTCTCCTTCCTAGACCCCTTCTCGCCCGCCGTGTGGCTCTTCATGCTGCTCGCCTACCTGGCCGTCAGCTGCGTGCTCTTCCTCGCCGCGCGGTGAGGGGGGGCCCAAGGGGGGGGGGGGAAAAGGGGGGGGGTCCTGAAAAATCCCCGCCTTGGGGAGACTGGAAATGCATCCGCTCGGGGGGGGGGGGGGGGCTCAGAGTGGGTGCAGAGGGGCAGATTGGGGGGGGGAGTCGGAGTGGGGCTGGGGGGCGGTGATGGGGCTGGGGGGGGCGATATGGGTCTCAGGGGGGCGGCTGTGGGGCTGGGGTTATTCTGGGTCTCCCTGTGGAGTCCCCGCAGGAATCGGGGGTCAGGGGGGGCTGGGGTCTCCCTCTGGGGTCTCTATAGGATCTGGGGGTCGGGGGGGCGTCCTGCGTCCCCTTGTG
The DNA here is from genome assembly GCA_036346035.1 of Crossoptilon crossoptilon. Taxonomy (NCBI): domain Eukaryota; kingdom Metazoa; phylum Chordata; class Aves; order Galliformes; family Phasianidae; genus Crossoptilon; species Crossoptilon crossoptilon. The sequence continues at coordinate 3,260 of JARXNR010000244.1, read as the reverse complement.
GGGTCATGAGGTCAGGGGGTCTCCCTATGGGGTCTCTATAGGATTTGAGGTTCAGGGAGGTCCTCGGTCCCCCTATGGGATCCCCATGATTATGGGGCTTCAGGGGATCCTGGATCTCCCTATGGGGTCCGTATAGGACTTGGGGTTTGGTGGGTCTGGGGTCTCCCTATGGGGTCTGTATAGGATTTGGGGGTTGGTGGGTCTGGGGTCTCCCTGTGGGGTCTGTATAGGATTTGGGGGTTGGTGGGTCTGGGGTCTCCCTGTGGGGTCCCTATAGGACTTGGGGGTCGGTGGGTCTGGGTTCTTCCTATGGAGTCTGTATAGGAATTGGGGGTTGGTGGGTCTGGGGTCTCCCTGTGGGGTCCCTATGGGATTTGGGAGTTGGTGAGTCTGGGGTCTCCCTGTGGGGTCCCTATGGGATTTGGGGATCAGGGGGATCTGGGTTCTTCCTATGGGGTCTGTATAGGATTTGGGGGTTGGTGGGTCTGGGGTCTCCCTACGGGGTCCCTATAGGATTTGGGCATCGGGGGGGTCCTGGGTCCCCCTATGGGGTCGTGGTGTCAGGGGGTCTCCCAATGGGGTCCCTATAGGATCGGGGCTGTCCCTCCACGTCCCCCCCCCATCCGGGGGTCCCTGACCCCCCGTGCCCCCCCAGGCTGAGCCCCTACGAGTGGTACAACCCCCACCCGTGCCTGCGGGAGCGGCGGGAGCTGCTGGAGAACCAGTACACCCTGGGGAACAGCCTGTGGTTCCCCGTGGGGGGGTTCATGCAGCAGGGCGCCGAGGTGATGCCCAGGGCCTTGTCCACGCGATGCGTCAGCGGCGTCTGGTGAGCGGGGGGCGGGGGGGAGTGGGGGGGCTGTGGGGTGGGGGGGGGCTGGTGAGCGGGGAGGGCGGGGGGGGGGATGTGGGGGGGGGGGGGGGTGGGGGGGCTGGGGGGGGGGGGGGGCTGGTGAGCGGGGGGGGTGGGGGGGGAGGGGGGGGGGGGGGGGGTGGGGTGGGGGGGGGGGGGAGATGAGCGGGGAGGGCGGGGGGGTGAATGGGGGGGCTGTGGGGTGGGGGGGGTCTGGTGAGCGGGGGGGCGGGGGGGGGGGGGGGGGGGGGTGGGGGTGGGGGGGGTCTGATGAGCGGGGGGGCGGGGGGGGGGGGGGGGGGCTGTGGGGTTGGGGGGGGTCTGATGAGCGGGGGGGCGGGGGGGTGAGGGGGGGCTGTGGGGTGGGGGGGGTGAGTGGGGGGAGTGTCTGGTGAGCTGGGGGGCGAGGGGGAGCTGTGGGGTGTTGGGGGGTGAGTGGGGGGAGGGGTCTGCTGAAGTGGGGAGTGGGGGGGTGGGGGGCTGGGGGGGGAGGGGGGCGAGTGGAGGCGGGAGGTGGGGTGGTGAGTGTGGGAGGGGGCTGATGAGCAGGGGGGGCAAGGGGAGGAGCTGTGGGTTGGGGGGGGTGGTGAGTGGGGGGGGGTCTGGTGAGGGGGGGGGAGAGGGGGGGGCACCAGCGGCAGTGGGGTGGAGGGGGGTGGTGAGTTGGGGAGGGGCTGATGGGGGGGGAGTGGGGGGAGGAGCTGGGGGGGGGCGGTGAGGGTGGAGGGGTTGGTGAGCGGGGGGGTGAGGGGGGGGCTGTAGGGTGGGGGGGTGGCGAGTGGGGGGGACAGGGGGTAGGGGGGGGGGTGGTGAGTGGGGGGGCGGGGGGGGGAGGGGGGGGACGGGGGAGGGGGTGGGGGTGTGGGTTGAGGGGGTGGGGGGGAAGGGGGGGGGTGGGGGGTTCTGGTGAGTGAGGGGGCGGGTCGTGCACGCGTGGGCGGGGGGGGTGGCAGGGGTCTATTGGGATGGGGGGGGCTGTGGGGGGGCAGTCAGGGATGCGGGGGGCTTAGTCTATGGGCTGGGGGGTTGTCTGTAAGGGGGGTGGCGGGGTGTGTCACGTGTCTGGGTGGGGGGGGCTGTGCGTTGGGGGGGTGTCCGTCGGGTCTGGGGGGTGTGGGCTGAGTGTAGGGGTCTTGTGGGCACAGCTGTGCGTCTGGCTGGGCCTGAGTGGCTGGGGTAGGTGTCTGGGCGGTGTGCTCCGTCTTGTCTGTCGTCGGGCCCAGGGTGCCCCGGATGTGCCCAGTCTGGGTGGTGTGTCTGTCTGTCTGTCTGGGCCGTGTGTGGCTGTGAGTGCTGTGGTATGGGCACGTGTCTGTACCATCTGTCGTTTGGGCTAGATGTGGCGGTGACGTATGTTGAGGCGCGGTTAGTTGTCCCGTCAAGGCGTCTGGGCCGGTGGGGACGCCAAAGGGCGGCGCGTCCATGCCACAGGCTGGGCCCAAGGGCGCGGCCGGCGGCACCCAGTAGCGTGCGGGCGGCGCTGGGGCGGCCGCGGTGGCGCCGTTGCGGAGCGGAATCGCGAGGTGGGCCCCTGGCCCCCGCAGAAGCGACAGGGGGCTCCAGGCGCCACAGAAGCGCCCCCTGAAGCGGCCAATGCGGGCGGGGCGGCAAGGAGGCGCCCATCGAGTCGGCCGACGACCTGGCGGACCAGACGGACATCGAGTACGGCACCATCCACGCCGGCTCCACCATGACCTTCTTCAGAGGTTGCGCGCGGTGTCATCCAGCCACGGACGGGTCCTCCAAACCCCCGCCCGGGTCCCTCTCAGCACGGCACGGGTCGCTCAACACACCATTAGGGTCGCCCAGCACGGACCGGGTCCTCCAACCCCATCCCGGGTCCTCCCAGCCCGTCCCAGGTCCTCCAACCCCATCCCAGGTCCTCCCAGCCCGTCCCAGGTCCTCCAACCCCATCCCAGGTCCTCCAACCCCATCCCAGGTCCTCCCAGCCCATCCCAGGTCCTCCAACCCCATTCCGGGTCCTCCAACCCTATCCCAGGTCCTCCCAGACCATCCCAGGTCCTACCAGCGCAGCATCACAGGTCGCTCCCACATGGTCCGGCTCCAGGGCCGCATCCAGGTCTTCCCTCGCATCCCGGGCAGGCCACGCCAAACACAAACCACCACAACCACAAAACCCCCCCAAGCCCAGATGCAACCAATTCAAAAAATGCCACCAAAAAGCGAAACAACACCAACCCAAACACCAACACAACCAACCAAAAACAAAACAAAAAAAAAAACCACAACAAAAACAACAACAAACGCAAACCAAACCCCCCACCCACACACCCCAAACCAAAACCCCAAAAGAAGAAACTAACCCAAGAAAACCCAAAACCCAACACCAAACCAACCAACCAAACCACAAACTTCAAAACCAAGAACACCCCCAACCCCAACGAAG
>JARXNR010000568.1:0-83699 GCA_036346035.1 Crossoptilon crossoptilon | reverse complement strand
TTTTGGTGTCAAAAATGAGCAATTTTGGGCGACGACGGATCAACAAACGGGGATATTTTGGTGAATTGCAATTTTTGAGGATTTTTTTTGAGGGAAAAACCCCAAATTTGGACAATTTTGTGATGCGGAGCGAGGCGGTTTGTGAGGAGATCGTGGAGGGATTTTGGGGGAAAAAAAGGCAAAAATGGGCAAAATGGGACACGTGGATCTTTGTGATATTGTTGGGATGGAGAAGATGGATTTTACCCCCAAAAATGGGGTAAAAAAACCCAAATTTGGGGATTTTGGTGTCAAAAATGAGCAATTTTGGACGACGACGGATCAACAAACGGGGATATTTTGGTGAATTGCAATTTTTGAGGATTTTTTTGAGGGAAAAACCCCAAATTTGGACAATTTTGTGATGCAGAGCGAGGTAGTTTGTGAGAAGATCCTGGGGGGATTTTGGGGGAAAAAAAGGCAAAAATGGGCAAAATGGGACACGTGGAACTTTGTCTTATTATTGGGATGGAGAAGAGCCAAAAAATGGGGTAAAAACCCCAAAATTTGGGGATTTTGGTGTCAAAAATGAGCAATTTTGGGCGACGACGGATCAACAAACGGGGATATTTTGGTGAATTTCAATTTTTGAGGATTTTTTTGAGGGAAAAACCCCAAATTTGGACAATTTTGTGATGCAGAGCGAGGTGATATGAGGAGGAGATCGTGGAGGGATTTTGGGGGAAAAAAGGGCAAAAATGGGCAAAATGGGACACGTGGATCTTTGTCTTATTATTGGGATGGAGAAGATGGATTTTACCCCCAAAAATGGGGTAAAAAAACCCAAATTTGGGGATTTTGGTGTCAGAAATGAGCAATTTTGGACGACGACGGATCAACAAATGGAGATATTTTGGTGAATTGCAATTTTTGAGGATTTTTTTTGAGGGAAAAACCCCAAATTTGGACAATTTTGTGATGCAGAGTGAGGTGGTTTGTGAGAAGATCCTGGGGGGATTTGGGGGGAAAAAAAGGCAAAAATGGGCAAAATGGGACACGTGGAACTTTGTGATATTGTTGGGATGGAGAAGATGGATTTTACCCCAAAAAATGGGGTAAAAAAACCCAAATTTGGGGATTTTGGTGTCAAAAATGAGCAATTTTGGACGACGACGGATCAACAAACGGAGATATTTTGGTGAATTGCAATTTTTGAGCATTTTTTTGAGGGAAAAAACCCGAAATTTGGGGCATTTGGGGCTCTGAAAAAAACCCTGCGTTTTGTTCCGATGGCATTTTTGGGGTGAAAAAGAGCGAAATCGGGCAAAACTGAAAGTGCTGGAAAACGCATCGTCGGGATGAATGCATTTCCTGCCCGGTTTTGCTGACAGAAATGCAGTTTTTGTTCCCAAATTCTGCCCCCAAAGTTCCGTTTTTTTTTGCACTCGTCGTTTCCAGGCTTTCTTCCTCAAAATGGGCGCCGCGGTGACTCAGCGTTTTGGGGGAAAAAAGGGCAAAAAAGGGCAAAATGGGGCCCTCCAAAAAAAGTGCGTTTTTTTCCCCACCGCCCCGAAAATGGGGGATTTGGCCCCAAACGGGGCCAAAATGGGGAAATTTGAACTTAAATGGTGGTTTTTAATCAAAATGCTGAGGTTTGCTGCTGCTGTCATCCCAGTACGAACCAGTATAAACCAGTACAAACCAGTATAAGCCAGTATGATCCCAGTATAAGCCAGTATATCCCAGTAAAACCCAGTATAAGCCAGTGTGATCCCAGTATAAACCAGTATAAGCCAGTATGATCCCAGTATAAGCCAGTATATCCCAGTAAAACCCAGTATAAGCCAGTGTGATCCCAGTATAAACCAGTATAAGCCAGTGTGATCCCAGTATAATCCAGGGTGATTCCAGTATAACCCAGTATAAGCCAGTATAAACCAGCGTGATCCCAGTATAAACCAGTATAAGCCAGTAAAACCCAGTATAAGCCAGTATAAACCAGTGTGATCCCAGTATAAGCCAATATATCCCAGTAAAACCCAGTATGACCCAGTGTAAACCAGTATAATCCCAGTATAAGCCAGTATATCCCAGTATAAACCAGTCTGATCCCAGTATAAACCAGCATGTATAAACCAGTCTGATCCCAGTATAAACCAGTATAAGCCAATATATCCCAGTAAAACCCAATATAAGCCAGTATAAACCAGTGTGATCCCAGTATGACCCAGTATGAGCCAGTAAGATCCCAGTATAAACCAGTATAAGCCAGTAAGATCCCAGTATAAGTCATGGTGATCCCAGTAAAACCCAGTATGACCCAGTATGAGCCAGTACAATCCCAGTATAAACCAGTATGACCCAGTGTGATCCCAGTATAAACCAGTATAAGCCAGTGTGATCCCAGTATAAACCAGTATACCAGTATATCCCAGTAAAACCCAGTATGACCCAGTATGAGCCAGTACAATCCCAGTATAAACCAGTATAAGCCAGTATGATCCCAGTATAAGGCTATATATCCCAGTAAAACCCAGTATGACCCAGTATGATCCCAGTATAAACCAGTATAAGCCAGTATGATCCCAGTATAAACCAGTATAAGCCAGTATGATCCCAGTATAAGCCAATACATCCCAGTATAAACCCAGTATAAGCCAGTATAAACCAGTGTGATCCCAGTATAAACCAGTAGAAGCCAGTATGATCCCAGTATAAACCAGTATAACCCAGTGTGATCCCAGTATAAGCCAGTATAAACAAGTATGACACCAGTACAACCCAGTATAAACCAGTATGATCCCAGTATAACCCATTATAAGCCAATATAAACCAGTATAATCCCAGTATAAACCAGTATGATCCAGGGTGATCCCAATATAACCCAGTATAAACCAGTATGATCCAGTATAAACCAGTATGATCCCAGTATAAACCAGTATAACCCAGTATGATCCCAGTATAATCCAGTATAACCCAGTGTGATCCCAGTATAGCCCAGTATAAACCAGTATAGCCCAGTATGACCCAATATGGTCCCAGTTTAAACCAGTATAAACCAGTACGATCCGAGTGTGATCCCAATATGATCCAGTATAACCCAGGATATCCCACCATAATCCCAGTATAAACCAGTATAACCCCGCGTGGTCCCAGTATAATCCCACTGTAAACCAGTACAGCCGAATCAACCAATGAGATTTGGAGAAAGTGAGGTCTGTCCCACCCTCTCCCGCTTTCCACCAATGAGATTTGAAGACGGGGCGCACGATCCCGCCCCCTGGGACATCCAACCAATAAAGAGAGAGACAGGTGCTTAATCCCACCCCCTTCCCCGACTCGTAACCAATAAGAAGCGCCGAGCCGACCATTTGTCCCACCCCCCTCTTCCCTCGACCAATCGGGAGAGGCGGCGTCAGGCGGGCGGCGCTCACTCCACTTCCGGCGTCCGAAGCGTGCGGAGCTCCGCGGGGAGAACCGGAAGGCGGCGGTGAGGAGCGGAAAAACGGGGAAAAAACGGGAAAAAACGGGGAAAAGAAGGGAAGGGACCCCGACCCGCGTTCCCCCCGCCGCCGTCAGCCCGGGCTGCGGGGTTTTGCGGCGTCGTAGAGCATCAAACAGCGGCCGCGGGCTTCACCCGGAGCGGTGCCGTCCGCCGCCGGACTTTGCGTGGCCTCACAGAAACACCGGGAGAGAGGAAGGGAATTTGGGGTTAAAAACCAGCGAAATTCGGTCTTTTAAGGTGTTTTTTTCCCCACAGGCGGCGTCGGATGAGGAGCGGAACGGGAGCGCGGTTTGCTTTCTGCTTTTTATTTCTTTTTTTTCCGCCACACGTTTCGCATTTTTTTTTTTTTTAACCTCCCTCCCTTTATTCCGTTATATTTTCCCGTTTTTTTCCGGATATTTTTTATTTTTCCCCTATTTTTCCGCTGTTTTCCCGCCTCTTCCCTTCGCGCGGTTCCGTTGTTACCTCAGCTTTCGTTTTCCCGCCAATTTCCCCTCATCCCCTTTTTCTCCCCTCACTTCTGACCTTTTCTTACCTTTTCCCCCCCCGTATCTCTGCTTTTCCCTCAACTTTCCCCCTTTTTTACCTTTTCCCCCCCTCATTCCCCTTTTTCCCCGCTCAATTTTACCCATTTTTACCTTTTTCCCTCCCTCATTCCCTTTTTTCCCCTCAGTTTTGCCCTTTTTTCACCATTTTCCCCCGTATTCCTATTTTTTCTCAAATTTACCCTATTTTATCTTTTTTTCCCCCCTCATTCCCTTTTTTCCCCTCAGCTTTGACCTTTTATTCTCTTTTTTACCCCTCATATCTCTCTTTTTCCCTCAATTTTTCCCCTTTTTCCCCTTTTTTTGCCCTTTTTTACCCCAATTTTGCCCTTTTTTTCCCCCAATTTTGCCCTTTTCCCTCCCAAAATTTTGCCCCTTCCCCCCCAAATTTTGCCCTTTTTTGCCCTTTTCCCCTGAAATTTTGCCCTTTTGCCCTTTTCCCCCCTAAATTTTGCCCTTTTCACCTTAAATTTTGCCCTTTTTTGCCCTTTCCCCCCCAAATTTTCCCCTTTCTGCCTTGTTCCCCACCCCAATTTTGCCCTTTTTTGCCCTCCCCCCCCAATTTTGCTCAATTTTGCTTTTTCCCCACCCAATTTTGCCTTTTTCCACCAATTTTGCCCAGTTTTGTCCTTTTCTGCCCTTCCCACCCCAAATTTTGTCCTTTTTTTTGCCTTCTTCCCCCCAATTTTGCCTTTCCCCCCCAGTTTTGCCCTTTTCTGCCTTGTTCCCCCTTAAATTTTGCCCTTTTTTGCCCCTCCCCCCCAGTTTTGCCCTTTTTTGCCCCTTCCCCCCCCAGTTTTGCCCTTTTGCCCTTTTTTCCCCCTAAATTTTTCCCTTTTCCCACTAAATTTTGCCCTTTTGCCCTTCCCCCCCAATTTTGCCCTTTTTTGCCCTTTTCCCCCCAAAATTTTGCCCTTTTCCCCCGAAATTTTGCCCTTTTGCCCTTTTTTCCCCCTAAATTTTTCCCTTTTCCCACTAAATTTTGCCCTTTTGCCCTTCCCCCCCAATTTTGCCCTTTTTTGCCCTTTTCCCCCCCAAATTTTGCCCTTTTGCCCTTTTTTCCCCCTAAATTTTGCCCTTTTTTTTTGCCCTTAAATTTTGCCCCCCAAATTTTTTTTGCCCTTTTCCCCCCAAATTTTCCCCTTTTTGCCCTTTACCCACCCAAAATTTTGCCCTTTTTTCGCCATTTTCCCCCCCAAATTTTGCCCTTTTGCCCTTTTCCCCCCAAAATTTTGCCCTTTTTTGCCCTTTCCCCCCAATTTTGCCCTTTTTTCCCCCTAAATTTTGCCCTTTTGCCCTTCCCCCCCCAATTTTGCCCTTTTTTGCCCTTTTCCCTCCCAAAATTTTGCCCTTTTTTCCCCCAATTTTGCCCTTTTTTGCCCTTCCCCCCCAAATTTTGCCCTTTTTTGCCCTTTTCCCCTGAAATTTTGCCCTTTTGCACTATCAAAGCCCTTTTTTCCTTTCCCCCAATTTTGCCCTTTTTTCCCCTCCCCTCAAATTTTGATGAACGGAAAGGGAAAAAGGAGGAGGAGCATCTCCTGCTGTGGGAGCAATTTTCTCCTGACGTGAGTGGAAATGGAAAGGGAACAGAAGGGATTTGTGCTGCTTCTCCCCGAATTTCGACTCAATTTTTTGCCCCCCCCTAAAATTTGTTTTTCCCCATTTTTTTTCCCACCTGAGATCCACCAAATTTTCCCTTTTTTTTTGCCCTTTTTTTTTAGATGGGGGGGTCCCCCTGAAATTTTGCCCTTTTGCCCTTTTTTCCCCCAATTTTTGCCTTTTTTCCCCAAATTTTACCCCTTTTTTCCCCACCAAAAATTTCCCCCCCAAAATTTTGCCCTTTTTTGCCCTTTTCCCCCCAAAAATTTTGCCCTTTTTCCCCCAATTTTGCCCTTTTTTGCCCTTTTCCCCCAATGAGATCCACAAACCATTTCCCAAAGTCCTCAAAATTTTGCCCTTTTTCCCCCCCCAAATTTCCCTTTTTGACCCAAAATCCCAATTTTGCCCTTTTTTGCCCTTTTGCCCCCCCCAATTTTGCAATTTGCCAACTCCCCCTCCAACAATTTTTTTGCCAAAGTCCCCAATTTTTGCCCACCCCCAATTTTTTTCCCTCCCAAAATTTTGCCCTTTTTTCCCCCAATTTTGCCCTTTTTTGCCCTTTTTCTTTGCCCAAATTTCAAACAGAGCCATTTTTGACCCCCAAAACCAAACCGGGCTTTCAAAATAAACACAGTTCCCACTGATGACAACAAAAAAAAACCCTTTCAAATTTAAATGACCCCAAAAAAGTTCCATCAGTTCCCACCTGAAAAACGTCACAAAGTCCTCAAACCAGCAGCCCTCCCCAAATTTCAACCTTTTGAAGGGAAAAAAAAAGGAGGAATTTCCACCATCAATTTTCCAACTGAGATCCACCAAAATAACAAAGTCCCCAAATTGCCCTTTTCTCCCCAAATTTCACCATTTTAAGGCCCAAAATCCCAATTTCCACCATCAGTTCCCACCTGAGATCCACCAAAATATCACAAAGTCCTCAAATTGCCCCTTTTCTCCCCAAATTTCAACTCAATCTGACCCCAAATCCTGTTTTCCACCATCAGTTCCCACCTGAGATCCACCACAACGTCACAAAGTCCTCAAATTGCCCTTTTTCTCCCCAAATTTCAACTTAATCTGACCCAAAATCCCAATTTCCACCATCAATTTCCAACTGAGATCCACCAAAATATCACAAAGTCCTCAAATTGCCCCTTTTCTCCCCAAATTTCACCATTTTAAGACCCCAAATCCCAATTTCTTCCATCAGTTCCCAACTGAGATCCAACAAACCATCACAAAGTCCTCAAATTGCCCCTTTTCTCCCCAAATTTCACCATTTTATGACCCAAAATCCCAATTTCCACCATTAGTTCCCACCTGAGATCCACCACAACGTCACAAAGTCCTCAAATTGCCCTTTTTCTCCCCAAATTTCACCATTTTAAGACCCCAAATCCCATTTTCTTCCATCAGTTCCCAACTGAGATCCAACAAACCATCACAAAGTCCTCAAATTGCCCTTTTTTTCCCCAAATTTCACCATTTTAAGACCCAAAATCCCAAATTTCTTCCATCAGTTCCCACCTGAAATCCATCACAACGTCACAAAGTCCTCAAATTGCTCTTTTTCTCCCCAAATTTCACCATTTTAAGGCCCCAAATCCCAATTTCCACCATCAATTCCCACCTGAGATCCACCAAAATATCACAAAGTCCCCAAATTGCCCTTTTTCTCCCCAAAATTTCACCATTTTAAGACCCCAAATCCCAATTTCTTCCAGGAAGAATGGGGTCTCCCAAATGGGGAAAAATATGACCCAAGAAATGGGGGGGAAATGGGGAAAATTGGAAAAATGAGGAGAAATGGGGAAAAATTGGGGGGAAATGGGCCCCAAATTGGCAAGAAATGGGGGAAAATTGGGAAAACTGAGCAAGAAATGGGGAAAATGGGGGGAAATGAGAAAATTGGTCAAGAAATGGGGAAAAATGGGGAAAATTGAGCAAGAAATGGGGAAAAATTGGGAAAAAAGTGCAAGAAATGGGGAAAATGGGGGGAAAATGGGATGCGGGAAAAACCATCCACTTCAAGTCTCAAATGGGGGACCCTGGGAAAAATGGGGAGAAATGACCCAAAATTGGGGAAATTGGGCAAGAAATTTCCAGTCCCATTGAGAAGAAATGGGAAAAAGATCAACGAAAGAAATGGGAAATGGGGTGGAGAAAATTTTCCAAGAAAATGGGGAAAATGAAATGTAAAAATTCGGGGGAAATGGGGGAAAATGGGGAAAATGGGGGGAAATGGGGAAAATTGGGCAAGAAATGGGGGAAAATGGGGCAAAATAGCCAAGAAATGGGGGGAAATGAAAATGGCAAAAGAAATGGGTGGAAAATGGGGAAAATTGGAAGAAATGGGAAGAAATGGGGGAAATATGGGGAAAATGGGGCAAAAATTGGGAAATGGGGCAAAAATGGGGGGAAAAGGGGAAAATGGGAGGAAATGGGGTGGAAATGGGGAAAATTGAGCAAGAAATGGGGAAACATTGGGAAAAAAAGTCCAAGAAATTGGGAAAATGGGGAAGAATGGTCAAGAAATGGGGAAAATGGGAGGAAATGGGGGGGAAATGGGGAAAATTGAGCAAGAAATGGGGAAAAATTGGGGGAAATGGGGTGGAAATGGGGAAAATTGAACAAGAAATGGGGAAAATGGGGGGAAATGGGGAAAATTGAGCAAGAAATGGGGAAAATGGGGAAAAACGGCCAAGAAATGGGGAAAATGTGGGGACAGAATGGGGGAAATGGGGAAAAAATTGGAGAAATTGGGAAAATGGGGGAAAAATTGGGCCAAAAATGGGTGAAAAATGGGGAAATGGGGAAATTGGGGAAATGGGCCCAAGAAAAGAAATTGGGGGGGACAATGGGAAACAGTGTGAAAAGTGGGGGGAAAATTTGGAAATGGGGAAAATTGAACAAGAAATGGGAGGAAAAAAAGACGGATGGCCAAGAAAAAAATGGGCCCTAAAAATGGGAAAATTGGTGGTAACAATAAATTGGAAAAAATGGGAAATTGGAAACCTGGGGAAAATTGAACAAATGGGGGTGTGGGGTGGAAACTCGGGGAAAACGTCCTTTTGGTTTTGGGGAAAAATGGCCAAGAAATGGGTACAAAGTGGGTTTCTAATTGATCAAAATTGGTCAAAATTGGGCCCCAAAATTCAGGAAAATGAAATGTTGTAAATTGGGAAAATTGGGGGGACAATGTGGAAAATTGGGACAGAAATGGGGAACCCATGGGGGTCAAAATAGAGAAGAAATGGGGAAAAAATGGGAAAAATGGGTGGGAAATGGTAAAATGGGCAAGAAAAGGCCCACAGAAATGGGGAAAAATAGAATAGTCCTTCAAGACATTGTGACCCCCCTTAAAATGGGGGAAGAATGGGTGAAATGGGAAAATGAACAAGAAATGGGTCAAGGGGTGGAATGGGGAAAATTGAGCAAACAACAAACATTGGAGACAACTCCAAGAAATTCGGGACCCATGGGGGGATATGGGGGAAAATGGGAAGAACAACACGGGGCAAAATAATCCAAAGACATGGGGAAAAATTGGTGAAAAATGGGGTGGAAATAAATTGAGCCCACAAGCCCCAAAGACCATTGGTACAACCTCCCCATAAAATTGACCCCAGGGGAAATGGAATGGGGTGGAAAATGGGGGACTGGGTAACAAAGAAATGGCCAAGAATGGGGGAATATGGGGGGAAATGGAACCCCCAGAAGAAATGGGAAACTAGGAATAACCTCCATTGGGAAAAATTTGGGGAAATGGTTCCACTGGGAGAATGGCCAAAATTGAGGAATAAACAAAAATGGCCAAGAAATGGGGAAAAATGGGGGAACGGCGTGGAATTGGGCAAAATCGATTGAAAAAATTCAGGAATTGGTGACAGAAATGGTGAAAAATCAGACAGGGAAATGGGTGGATAATGGGAAAAATTGAGTACCTTGAATGGTGCCCCCAAATTGATATTCGGGCAAATGGGGGAAATGGGGTGGAAATGGGGAAAATTGCCCCAGAATGGGCCCCCCACGATGGGGGGATACCTTCACAGAAACCCACAGAGCCCCCTTCTGAAACCCCCCCCCAAATGAGGAACCATAGAGGGCCCCAAATTGAGACCCCAAGAAATGTTCAAACCCATAAGATCCCACAAAAAAGATAGAAATGGGAAGCACCCATAAAAAATAACCCCAAAGAGCCTCCATGGAAACCCCAAATAGCCCCAAAGAAACCCACAGATGAAACCACAGAGACCCTCCCCCATAAAGACCACAGAGCCCCATAGAGAACCCACAGAGACCCCACAGAACCCACAGAAACCCCACAGAACCCCAGAGCCCCATAAAGACCCCACAGAACCCCACAAAGACCCCACAGAACCCACACAGTGCCCCATAGAAACCCCAGGCCCCATCGAACCCATAGAACCCATAGAAACCCACAGAGACCCCCACAGAACCCACAGAGACCCCAGAACCCCACAAACCCCATAGACCCACAGACCCCCATAAAACCCCATAGACCCATAGAACCCCAAAGGAACCCCAGAGACCCCATAGAAACCCATAGAGACCCATAGAAACCCCATAAAAACCCCACAGAGACCCCACAGAGACCCCACAGAAACCCCACAGACCCTACAGAGACCCATAGAAACCCCACAGAGACCCACAGAAACCCCATAAAGACCCCACAGAAACCCATAGAGACCCACAGAGACCCCATAAAGACCCCACAGAGACCCCATAGCGCCCCATAGAAACCCCACAGAGACCCCATAAAGACCCACAGAGCCCCATTGAAACCCCATAGCGCCCCATAGAAACCCACAGAGACCCCATAGTGCCCCATAGAAACCCACAGAACCCCACAGAGACCCCATAAAGACCCACAGAGCCCCATTTTGGGTCCAATTTGTGCCCCATTTTGAATCCCACACAGAACCCCACAGAGATTTCCCCCATAAAGACCCCATAGACACCCCATAGAAACCCCACACAGACCCCATAAAGACCCCACAGGTCCACATTTTTTGCCCCATAGATTTTTTTGGCCCACAGAGCCCCATTTCAGAGAACCCTAAAAGACCCCATTTTTGAGCCCATTTTTCAAATTTGGGGCCCCATTTTTTTGCCCCACAGAGACCCCCCACCTGAAGGGTTGTGTCCCATTCAGACCCCATTTTTGGGTCAAATTTGGGGGATTTTGGTCCATTTTTTGGCTTTTTTAAGCCCTTTTCCCAATCCTGAAAGGTTTTATCCCATACAAACCCCATTTTTGGGTCAAATTTTGGTGATTTTCGTCCATTTTTTGGCTTTTTTCACCCCTTTCCCCAATCCTGAAGGGTTGTGTCCCATTCAGACCCCATTTTTGGGTCAAATTTTGGTGATTTTGGTCCATTTTTTGGCATTTTTCACCCCTTTTCCCAGTCCTGAAGGGTTGTGTCCCATTCAGACCCCATTTTTGGGTCAAATTTGGGGGATTTTAGTCCATTTTTTGGCTTTTTTCACCCCTTTCCCCAATCCTGAAGGGTTGTGTCCCATTCAGACCCCATTTTTGGGTCAAATTTTGGTGATTTTGGTCCATTTTTTTGCTTTTTTCAGCTCATTTCCCAATCCTGAAGGGTTTTTTTTTTTTCAGCTCATTTCCCAATCCTGAAGGGTTGTGTCCCATTCAGACCCCATTTTTGGGTCAAATTTTGGTGATTTTGGTCCATTTTTTGGCTTTTTTCAGCTCATTTCCCAATCCTGAAGGGTTGTGTCCCATTCAGACCCCATTTTTGGGTCAAATTTGGGGGATTTTGGTCCATTTTTTGGCTTTTTTCAGCTCATTTCCCAATCCTGAAGGGTTGTGTCCCATACAAACCCCATTTTTGGGTCAAATTTTGGTGATTTTGGTCCATTTTTTGGCTTTTTTCAGCTCATTTCCCAGTCCTGAAGGGTTGTGTCCCATTCAGACCCCATTTTTGGGTCAAATTTGGGGGATTTTAGTCCATTTTTTGGCTTTTTTCACTCCTTTCCCCAATCCCGAAGGGTTATGTCCCATTCAGACCCCACTTTTGGGCCAAATTTGCGTTTTTCCAGTCCAATTTTAAGCCATTTTTTACCCTTTTCCCACCAGAACAGCGCCCTGAGTGCCTTATACCACCCCCAGAACCCATTTTTCACTCATTTCCCCCATTTTCATCCACTTTTCACCCCTTTTCCCCTCAGATCCCAACCCTAAGCACCTCACACCACACCCCAAGCCCAATTTTGTTCTTCATTCCAGCTTCTTCCTCTCAAATTTCCCCCTCTTTCTTCCTCATTCGGCTCTAAGCTGACCCTCCCCACCCTTAAACCCTCTTTAACCCCTAAATTTCAACCATTTTCCCCTAAATTTCAACCATTTTCCCCTAAATTTCAACCCCTCCCCCCCCCCCGCTTCCCTCCCTGCCCTCAGGATGATCACGTGACGTCACCGCGCCCTTTTGCAGGCGGGATCCCCCCCCCCACAAGATGGCGGCGGGGCTGCCTTCCGCACTGCCTGAACGCAAGCCTCACCCTTTCCCCTCTCCCACCTCACGCTCGAAAAAACCCGCAAAACAACCAAAACAACAGCAAGCCGCAAAAAGAGCGGATTCCCAGCGCGAAAACGTGGATATAAATCAATCAGGCAGCGCGGCGGGCAGCTAAACGCGAAGGACCCCACCCCTTGCGTGGGGTCCTTCGGCGCGGCTAAGCCCCGCCCCTTTCCCGCAGCCGGCCTATAAAGGAGAAGGGGCGTGGCTTGGGCGCCGGTGGGCGGGGCCTGGCGGTGCGTTGCCGCCGCCGCCGACTCGCGCCGCGGCGCGGCTGAGGCCCGGACACCCCCCTTCCCTTCCCCCCCCCCTCCCCCCCTCCTCCTCTCCCTCCTCTTCCTCCTCCTCCCCCTTTTTCCTTTTCCCGCCTCAGGTAAGGACACGCCCCCCAAACCCCCCCCCTCTTATCCCCCCCCCCTCACCCCCCTCTTATTCCTCCCCCCATTTTTTATTTCTCCCCCCCCCCCTCCCCCCCCCCCCGCCATCCCTCTATATACACACACACACACAACGCGAAAATGATTCCGGATCCATCCGGGTTTAAAAACGCGGTTCCTTATCTATATCTATGGTGTTGGGGTTGGGGTTGGGTTGGTGTCTTTCCTCTTCTTTACCCCCTTTCTTTTCTGTTTCGCTGCTGTGTGCGTGTGTGGGGGATTGGGGGGGGGGGGTTTGCTTTGCTTTGCTTTGCTGTCTGTTATCCTTAAGGCTTGGTTGGATCGTAGGCCTCGAGCTTTTGGGGTGGGGGGGGGGGGGGGGGAGGTAGGCCGCGTTGACTCGCAGCCTTAGGAATTATATCGCCAAAAAGAAAAAGAAAAAAAAAAAAAAAGAAAGCCGATACCGGAATGACTTAAAAAAAAGAAAAAAAAAAAAAAGGCGATTTTAGGGCCGTTTGGTGACGTAATGTTGAGTTGTGGGGGATCCCTGCGAGGCTGGGTTAATGGGAGCCCATTGAGCACAGGGGGCCCTGATGGGACCTTGGGTGAGGGAGATTTTCTCACGTGGAAACTAATATTTCCTCGTGGATCTGGTGTTTGGGGGCTTGTTTACCTCATAGATCTGTTGTTTGGGGTCTTATTTACTTCATAAATGTGATTTTGGGTCATTTATGGCTGAATTTTCCTTCCTGGGAGCCCAGTTTACCTCATATATGCCTTACTGGGCCTCCCACTTTCGTGATAAATGCATTTTTGGGTCATTTATGACAGAATTTTGCTCACCTAGGACCAAATTTACCTCATAGATCTGTTATTTGGGGTCTTATTTACTTCATAAATGTGATTTTGGGTCATTTATGGCTGAATTTTCCTTCCTGGGAGCCCAGTTTACCTCATATGTATCATACTGGGCCTCCAAGTTATCCCATAAATGCATTTTTGGGCTGCTTATGACAGAATTTTGCTCACCTAGGACCAAATTTACCTCATAGATCTGTTGTTTGGGGTCTTATTTATGTCATAAATGTGATTTTGGGTCATTTATGGCTGAATTTTCCTTCCTGGGAGCCCAGTTTACCTCATATGTATCATACTGGGCCTCCCAGTTATCCCATAAATGCATTTTTGGGTCATTTATGACAGAATTTTGCTCACCTAGGACCAAATTTACCTCATAGATCTGTTGTTTGGGGTCTTATTTACTTCATAAATGTGGTTTTGGGTCATTTATGGCTGAATTTTCCTTCCTGGGAGCCCAGTTTACCTCATATATGCCTTACTGGGCCTCCCAGTTATCCCATAAATGCATTTTTGGGTCATTTATGACTGGATTTTCCTGATATAGGACCAAATTTACCTCATAGATCTGTTGTTTGGGGTCTTATTTACTTCATAAATGTGATTTTGGGTCATTTATGTCAGAATTTTCCTTCCTGGGAGCCCAGGTTACCTCATCTATCTCTTACTGGGCCTCCCAGTTAATCTCATGAATGGCCTCCCAGTTATCCTATAATGCATTTTTGGGTCATTTATGACAGAATTTTGTTCATATGGGGCCAAATTTACCTCATAGATCTGTTATTTGGGGTCTTATTTATGTCATAAATGTGATTTTGGGTCATTTATGGCTGAATTTTCCTCACTGGGAGCCCAGGTTACCTCATGTATGCCTTACTGGGCCTTCCAGTTATCCTATAATGCATTTTTGGGTCATTTATGACAGAAGTTTGTTCATATGGGGCCAAATTTACCTCATAGATCTGTTGTTTGGGGTTTTATTTACTTCATAAATGTGATTTTGGGTCATTTATGGCTGAATTTTCCTCACTGGGAGCCCAGTTTACCTCATATGTATCATACTGGGCCTCCCAGTTATCCCATAAATGCATTTTTGGGTCATTTATGACAGAATTTTGCTTATATGGGGCCAAATTTACCTCGTAGATCTGTTGTTTGGGGTCTTATTTATGTCATAAATGTGATTTTGGGTCATTTATGGCTGAATTTTCCTCACTGGTCGCCCAGGTTACCTCATATATATGTCTTACTGGGCCTCCCAGTTAATCTCATGAATGGCCTCCCAGTTATCTTATAATGCATTTTTGGGTCATTTATGACAGGATTTTGCTCACATAGGGCCAAATTTACCTCATAGATCTGTTATTTGGGGTCTTATTTATGTCATAAATGTGGTTTTGGGTCATTTATGTCAGAATTTTCCTCACTGGGAGCGCAGGTTACCTCATATATGCCTTAGTGGGTCTCCCAATTAATCTCATGAATGGCCTCCCAGTTATCCTATAATGCATTTTTGGGTTATTTATGACTGGATTTTCCTGACATAAGACCAAATTTACCTCATAGGTCTGTTATTTGGGGTCTTATTTACTTCATAAATGTGGTTTTGGGTCATTTATGGCTGAATTTTCCTTCCTGGACACCCAGTTTACATCATATGTATCATACTGGGCCTCCCAGTTATCCCATAAATGCATTTTTGGGTCACTTATGACAGAATTTTGCTCACCTAGGACCAAATTTACCTCATAGATCTGTTGTTTGGGGTTTTATTTACTTCATAAACGTGATTTTGGGTCATTTATGTGGGAATTTTCCTTACTGGACACCCAGTTTACCTCATATATCTCATACTGGGCCTCCCAGTTAATCTCATGAATGGCCTCCCAGTTATCCTATAATGCATTTTTGGGTCACTTATGACAGAATTTTGCTCATATGGGGCCAAATTTACCTCATAGTTCTGTTGTTTGGGGTTTTATTTACTTCATAAACGTGATTTTGGGTCATTTATGGCTGAATTTTCCTCACTGGGAGCCCAGTTTACATCATATGTATCATACTGGGCCTCCCAGTTATCCCATAAATGCATTTTTGGGTCATTTATGACAGAATTTTGCTCACCTAGGACCAAATTTACCTCATAGATCTGTTGTTTGGGGTCTTATTTATGTCATAAATGTGATTTTGGGTCATTTATGGCTGAATTTTCCTTCCTGGGAGCCCAGTTTACCTCATATATCTCATACTGGGCCTCCCAGTTAATCTCATGAATGGCCTCCCAGTTATCCTATAATGCATTTTTGGGTCATTTATGACTGGATTTTTCTCACCTATGACCAAATTTACCTCATAGATCTGTTATTTGGGGTCTTATTTATGTCATAAATGTGATTTTGGGTCATTTATGGCTGAATTTTCCTCACTGGGAGCCCAGGTTACCTCATGTATGCCTTACTGGGCCTTCCAGTTATCCCATAAATGCATTTTTGGGTCATTTATGACAGAATTTTGTTCATATGGGGCCAAATTTACCTCATAAATCGGTTATTTGGGGTCTTTTTTACTTCATAAATGTGATTTTGGGTCAATTATGCCTGAATTTTCCTTACTGGAAGCCCAGTTTACCTCATATGTATCATACTGGACCTCCCAGTTATCCCATAAATGCATTTTTGGGTCATTTATGACAGAATTTTGCTCATATGGGGCCAAATTTACCTCGTAGATCTGTTGTTTGGGGTCTTATTTACTTCATAAATGTGATTTTGGGTCATTTATGGCTGAATTTTCCTCACTGGGAGCCCAGTTTACCCCATAGCTCTCATACTGGGGCTCCCAGTTACCCCATAGATCTGTTACTGGGGCTCCCAGTTCCCCCGCTTTCCTCTTACTGGGAGAATCCTATTGCTGAGAATTTGGGGTTTCTTATAGGATGGAGGATCCTAATAAGATTTGGGGGGGAGGTCCTGTATTATTGGGGTCCCTATGGGGCTGGGAGTCCATATATGATTTAGGGCCTTTCTATAGGGTCTGGTAGATCCCCAGAGGTTTGTAGGATTTCCTATGGGATTTTAGGGGTCCCCTATACGTTACCAGCATTCAATGGGGGATCCCTATCGAATTTTGGGGAACCCTATAAGGTCATGGGGTCCGTATAGGGTCGTGGGAGCAGTATGGGGTGATGCTTATGAAGGTGAGGGATCTCTATAGGATTATGGGGGTCCCTATCAGATTTGGGGGTTCCCATGTGGCATTTTTAGTCCCTATAGGTTTTGGGGAACTTTATGGGATCGGGAGTTCACACAGAATCAGGGGAGTCCTTATAGGGTTTGGGGATCCCCTGAGGATTGAGGGATGTCTGTAGGGTTTGGGAATCCTTATAGGGTTATTGGGGGGGTCTTTATAGGGTTTCGATATCCCTATGGGGTTGGGGGGGGTTTACAGAGAGTTGAGGGAGAACCTATGGGGCTTGGGGATCCTTATAGGGTTTGGGGGGTTCTTATAGGGTTTGGGGATCCTTGTGGGGCTTGGGGGGTTCACACAGAATCGATGTAGTCCCTGTGGGATATGGCGGATCCTTATAGGATTTGGAGGGTCCTTATGGCATTGGGGGGGTCTTTATAGGGTTTTGATATCCTTATGGAGTTGGGGGGGGCTTACAAAGAGTTGAGGGATGTGGGGGGGTTCCTATAGGATTTAAGGGATCCCTATAAGGTGTGGGGGTCCCTGTAGGATTTAAGGGATCCCTATAGGGTTTGTGGTGTTTCCTATAGGGTTTGGGATCCCTATGGAGTTGGAGGGGTCCCTATAGGGTGTGGGAATCCCTATAGGGTTTAAGGGATTCCTGTAGGGTTTGCAGATTCTTATAGGATTTAAGAGGATCCCTGTGGGGTTTGGAGATGCCTGTAGGGCCTGGGAATCCCTATAGGATTTAAAGGATCCCAGTGGGGTGTGGGGATCCCTGTAGGATTTAGGGGATTCCTATAGGGTTTAAAGGATCCCAGTGGGGTTTGGGGATCCCTGTAGGGTGTGGGGATCCCGGTAGGATTTAGAGGATTCCTATAGGATTTAATGGATCCCAGTGGGGTTTGGGGATCCCTGTAGGATTTAGGGGATTCCTATAGAATTTAAAGGATCCCAGTGGGGTTTAGGGATCCGTGTAGGATTTAGAGGATTCCTATAGGATTTAAAGGATCCCAGTGGGGTTTGGAGATCCCTATAGGATTTAAGGAATCCCTATAGCGTGTGGGGATCCCTATAGGATTTAAGGGATCTCTGTGGGGTTTGGGGGGGTCCCTGTAGGGTTTGGGGATCCTTATGGGGTCAAGTGGGTCCCTGTAGGTTTTGGTGATTTCTGTGGGGTTCTTGTAGGATCTTTTAGATTGCGGGCGTCTGCATAGGATTGGGGGAACCCTATAGGAATTTGGGGGTTGCTGTAGGATTATAGGAGATCCCTATAGGGTTGTGGGGGAGGAGGGAGGGCATAGGGGTCCCCTCCCCATTTTAAGGTCAAATCCCTCCAATTTGGGGCCTTCACCCTTTGGCTCTGTCTCCCCACAGGTCTGCAGCCACCCCAAAATCTCATCGCTGCTGCCGCCGCCGTCCCAAAACCGGGGGGAAACCCCCCCCCACCCCCCCAAAAAAAAAGCGGGGACCCCCTCCCCCCCCCCCCTTTAGGGGGTGGGAAGCCCCCACCCCCAAAATGGCCGATCCAATCATGGACCTTTTCGACGACCCCAATCTTTTCGGGTTGGACCCCCTGACCGACGAACCCCAGGATCCTATAGAAGAAGCCTTGGGTTTAGCGGGGGGGCTGGACCCCCCCCCACCCGAAGCACCTCCCCCTCCCCAAGCCCCCCCCAGCGACCCTCCGGCTCCTCCTCAACCTCCCCCCCAGGAACAGGAGGTGCTGAGTCAAGGGAATCCATTCATGGGGGTCTCAGCCCCACCCCAAACCGGGGGGGCCCCAAAAATCGTCATCCTCAAAGCTCCCCCCTCAACGGGAGGACCACCTTTAACCCCTATCGCTTCTCAACCCCAAAATCCTCCCAACCCCCCCGGGGGGGCCAACGGGGGTAAAGTGACATTCGCTAAAGTTTTAACGGCCCCCCCGTTACGTCCAGGAGTTTCCATCGTCCCCACAGCTCCGGGATCTGGGGGGGGGGGGGCACCCGGTGGGACCCCCAACCCTGGGACGGTGCAGAGGTTGGTGACTCCTGGTATTGGGGTGGGGGAATGGGGGGGGAAATGGGGTATTTGGG
The DNA here is from genome assembly GCA_036346035.1 of Crossoptilon crossoptilon. Taxonomy (NCBI): domain Eukaryota; kingdom Metazoa; phylum Chordata; class Aves; order Galliformes; family Phasianidae; genus Crossoptilon; species Crossoptilon crossoptilon. The sequence continues at coordinate 65,015 of JARXNR010000568.1, read as the reverse complement.
GGGGTAAGGGGGTGGGGGGGAAATGGGGTATTGGTGGGGGGGGTGGGGGGGAAAATGGGGGGGTGGGGGGATGGAAATGGGGCATTGGGGGATGGAAATGGGGTGTGGGGGGGTGGAAGGGGGAAATGGGGTGTTGGTGGGGGGGTGGGGTGAGGGGTGGGTGGGGGGGGATGGGGAAATGGGGCATGGGGGGGAAATGGGGGTGGTTGGGAGAGGGGTATGGAGGGTGGGGGGGAAATGGGGTGTGGGCGGGGGAATGGGGGGGGAAATGGGGTACGGGGGGGTAAGGGGGGTGGGGGGGGAAATGGGGTATTGGTGGGGGGGGGGGGTCTAAGGGGGGTGGTCTTGGGGGGGTGAGGGTGGGTAAGGGGGGGGTTAGGGGGGGGGAATGGGGTATGTGGGGGGTAAGGAGTGGGGGTGGGAAAGGGGGGGTTGTGGGGGGGATGGGTGGGGAAAACTGGGGGTAGTTGGTGTGGGATGGGGGGAAATGGGGTATTGGTGGCGTTTGGGTTTGAGGTGGGGGGGTGAGGGTGGGGGAAATGGGGTCTTGGGGGGGGGTTGGGTTTGAGGGGGAGGTGGAGGGAAATGGGGTCTTGGGGGGGGGGTTTGGGTTTGAGGGGGACGGAGGGGAAATGGGGTTGTGGGGGAGGAAATGGGGTTTTTGGGGTTGGGGGGGGGGGTTGGGGTGGGTGGGGAAAATGGGTCTTGGGGGGTGGGGGGGGAAGGAAATGTTGGGGTGGTTGGGGAGGGCTGGGGGTCATGAGGAGGGTGGGGGGGTCTTGGGGGCGGTGGTCGTGGGGTTGTGGGGATGGGGGGTCATTGGGTTGTGGGGGGTGTGGGGAGGGGGATTGTGGGATGGGGGGCAAAGGGGGGGTTGTGGGGGGATCTTGGGGGTGGGAGGTCGTGGGGAGGGGGGTTGTGGGTTTGTCGGGATTGGGGGGGTTGTTGGGTTGTGGGCTTGCTGTGGGGGGATTTTTGGAGGGGTCATTGGAATGGGGGGGGTCTTTGGGGTCTTTTGGGGTTGTTGGGTTGTGGGGTTGCTTTGGGGGGGGTGTTGGGGATGGGGGGGTCTTTGGGATGGGGGTTGAGGGGATGGGGGGATCATTGGGTTGGAATTGTTGGGGGGTCTTTGGAGTTTTGGGGCTGAGTTGGGGTCTTTGGGCATTTGGGTGGTGGTGGGCAGCAAGGTCTGTAGGGTTTGGGGTCTGTGGGGTGTTTGGGGCTGGAGCCTTTGGGTTTGGGTGGTGGGGGGCATCGAGGTCTACAGGGTTGGGGTCTTTGGGTTTTGGGGTCTTTGGGATTGGGGTCTACAGGGTCTTTGGAGTGGGGGTCTTTGGTGGGTAGGGGTCTGTGGGGTGTTTGGGGTGGTTTGGGGTTGGGGCCTTTGGGTTTTGGGCATTTGGGTGGTTTTGGGGTCTGTAGGGGGGGGTATCGTGGGGGTTTGGGGTTGCGGTTTTTAGGGCTGCGGCCTTTGGGTTTGGGTGGTGGGGGGCATCGAGGTCTACAGGGTTGGGGTCTTTGGGTTTTGGGGTCATTGGGATTGGGGTTCTGCGGGGTCTTTGGAGTTTGGGATTGGAGTCTTTGGGTGGGAGGTGCCTGGGATTGGGGTCTACGGGGTTTTGGGGCTCTCTGAATTGGGGTCTTCTGGCATTTGGATGGTGGGAGGCAGCAAGGTCTATAGGATTTGGGATCTGTGGGGTCTTTAGGGTCTTTGGGTTTGGGTGGTGGGGGACAGCAAGGTCTGTAGGGTTTGGGGTCTGTGGGCTGTTTGGGGTTGTGCTCTTTAGAGTCTTTAGGGCTGTGGCCTTTGGGTTTGGGTGGTGGGGGGCATCGAGGTCTACAGGGTTTGGGGTCTTTGGGTTTTGGGGTCATTGGGATTGGGGTTCTGTGGGGTCTTTGGAGTTTGGGATTGGAGTCTTTGGGTGGGAGGTGTCTGGGATTGGGGTCTTTGGGGTTTTGGGGATCACTGGGATTGGGGTCTTTGGGTGGGAGGTGTCTGGGATTGGGTTCTTAGGGATTTTGGGGGCCATTGGGATTGAGGTCTTCGGGATTTTGGGGCTCTCTGAATTGGGGTCTTCGGGCATTTGGGTGGTGAGGGGGCAACGAGGTTGGGGTCTCAGAAGCCGAGCACCCCATCGCTCAGCCCCACCCTCCCCTCACAACCCCCCTTACTCACTTGTAGGGCGAATCCAAGCGCATCACCCTGGTCCTCCAGCAGCCCCCCGGCGGGGGTCCGGCCCCCCCAGGCCAACGTCACGTGGTGCTGGGCAGCCTCCCCGGCAAAATCGTCCTGCAAGGCAACCAGCTGGCAGCTTTGGGTCAAACCAAAGGGGCTCCGGGGCAACCAGCTAAAGTGGTCACCATTCAACTCCAGGTCCAACAGCCCCCCGGAGCCGCGGGGCAACCAGGAGCCCCCCAAAAAATCCAACTCCTCCAGCAGCCCCCCGGAACTGGGGGGCAGGCGGCACCCGTGGCCGTTTCTTCGGTGCCGCAGGTGGTGGGAGGAGCGGGGCAGAGGTTGACGGTGCCGTTGAAGGTGGTGTTGCAACCCCAGGTGGGTTTTTGGGGTCGGGATGGGGAGGGTGGGGTTTTTGGGGGGTCGGGATGAGCGATGGTTTGGGTTGGGATGAGCAGGGTTGGGTTTTTGGGGTTGGGGTAGGATGGGTAGGGTTGGGTTTTTGGGGGTTGGAATGAGTAGGGTTGGGTTTTTGGGTCAGGAAGGGTAGGGTTGGATTTTTGGGGTCAGGATTAGTGATGTTTGGGTTGGGATGGGTAGGGTGGGGTTTTTGGGGGTCAGGATGAGTAGGGTGGGGTTTTTGGGGTCGGGATGAGTGATGGTTTGGGTTGGGATGAGCAGGGTTGGGCTTTTGGGGTTGGGATGGGTAGGGTGGGGTTTTGGGGGTCGGGATGAGTGATGGTTTGGGTGGGATGGGTGGGGTGGGGTTTTTGGGGTCGGGATGAGTGATGTTTGCGGATGGGAAGGAGTGGGGTTGGGTTTTGGGGGTCAGGATGGGTAGGGTGGGGTTTTGGGGGTTGGGATGAGTGATATTTGGGTTGGAATGGGTAGGGTGGGGTTTTTGGGGTCAGGATGGGTAGGGTGGGGTTTTTTGGGGTCGGGATGAGTGATGGTTTGGGTTGGAATGGGTAGAGTTGGGTTTTTGGGGTCAGGATGGGTAGGGTGGGGCTTTTGGGGGTTGGGATGAGTAGGGTTGGGTTTTTGGGGTGGGGATGGGTAGGGTGCATTTTTTGGGCATTGTGAATGGGTTCGTCAACGTTTGGGTCAAGATGAGTGTTTTGGGGTCATTTTGGGTTGAGATGATCAACATTTGGGTTGAGAAGAGCAACATTTGGGCCGTTTTGGGATGGGTTCTTCAACATTTTGGTCGAGATGAGTGTTTTGGGGTCATTTTGGGTTGAGATGAGCAACATTTGGGTTGAGAAGAGCAACATTTGGGCCATTTTGGGATGGGTTCTTCAACATTTTGGTCGAGATGAGTGTTTTGGGGTCATTTTGGGTATGGATGATCAATATTTGGGTCAAGATGAGTATTTTGGGGTCATTTTGGGTAGAGATGGTCAACATTTGGGTTGAGAAGAGCAACATTTGTGTCATTTTGGGATGAGTTCATCAACGTTTGGGTCAAGATGAGTGTTTTCGGGTCATTTTGGGTTGGGTTCATCAACGTGTGGATCGAGATGAGTGTTTTTGGGTAATTTTGGGTAGGGATGAGCAACATTTGGGTTGAGAAGAGCAACATTTGGGTCATTTTGGGTAGGGATGATCAACGTTTGGGTCAAGATGAGTGTTTTGGAGTCATTTTGGGTAGGGAATATCAACATTTTGGTCGAGATGAACAACATTTGGGTCATTTTGGGTTGAGAAGAGCAACGTTTGGGGTCATTTTGGGTAGGGTTCATCAACATTTGAGTCGAGATGAGTGTTTTGGGGTCATTTTGGGTTGAGATGATCAACACTTGGTTTGAGAAGAGCAACATTTGGGTCATTTTGGGTAGGATTGGACAACATTTGGGTCAAGATGAGTGTTTTGGGGTCATTTTGTGTTTGGATGATCAACATTTGGTTTGAGATGAGTGTTTTGGGGTCGTTTTGGGTTGGGATGATCAACATTTGGTTTGAGAAGAGCAACATTTGGGCCATTTTGGGATGGATTCATCAACGTTTGGGTCAAGATGAGTGTTTTGGGGTCATTTTGGGTTGAGATGATCAACATTTGGGTTGAGAAGAGCAACATTTGGGTCATTCTGGGATGAGTTCATCAACGTTTGGTTCGAGATGAGAGTTTTGGGGTCATTTTGGGTAGGGATGATCAACACTTGGGGTCGAGACGAGTGACTGTGAGAACAGTTGCACCGTCTCCCGTTGCGCACCGTCGGGTTTTTCACCCCGTTGCTTCCAATTTGAAGCCAAAAAACCTCCATTTTGGGGCTCCATCCCTTGCAGGCCGGCTCCTCTCAGGGCGGCTCTCCGGGTTTATCCGTGGTGAAAGTCCTCAGCAGCAGCGAGGTGGCCGCGCTGAGCGGGCCGGGTTCGCGGGGAGCTTCGGAAGAGAGCCGCAAGCTGGAACATCAGAAAAAACAAGAGAAAGCCAACCGTATCGTGGCCGAAGCCATCGCTCGAGCCCGTGCTCGGGGTGAACAGAACATCCCCCGTGTGCTCAACGAGGACGAGCTGCCCAGCGTGAGGCCAGACGACGAGGGGGAACGCAAACGACGTCGCAAAGGGACCGGCGAGCGCGGAGGGCCCAAGGAGGAGCGACCACGCAAGGGAAAGGGGCAAGGGGGGGCTGGCAAGAGCAAGGGGCGTAGCAAACCCAGGTGAGGAGGGGGGTTGTTTTACCTCGAATTTTCACCCGCTTCCTACCAGATTTAGGCAGGATGGCTTCCTTGTGCCCGACAACGCGTCGAGCGCTGCATTATTAGTCTTCGTTACACCCGGTGCTGGTTTCTTTTCCTGATGCTGGGCTTTGTTTTTTCTCAACGTGGGATTTTTTCGCTCCAGCCGTGGCGTTTTTGCCCAACTTTTGGCGTTCTTGAGTCCACAAACAGCCTCATTTCAGTTCAAATCAGCACCTCGTTCACCCCCAAATTTGGTTCTTGGTGACCTCCAGTTTCTGGGCTTGGTTGACACCAAACTTTGGCCTCATTGACCCCAACCCGTGTCCCTCCCACTGACCCCTATTTTTGGCCTTCTTGACCCCAAGTTTTGGCTTTAGTGACCCCAAACTTTGGGTCTCATTGACCCCAAACTTTGGGTCTCATTGACCTCAACCACAGTCCCTCCCACTGACCCCCAAATTTTGGCCTTTTTGACCTCAAGTTTTGGCCTCAGTGACCCCAAACGTTGGGATTCATTGACCCCAACCCATGTCTTTCCAACTGACCCCCAAATTTTGGCCTTATTGACCTAAATTTTGTCTTTAGTGACCCCCAAACTTTGGAATTCATTGACCCCAACCCACGTCTTTCCAACTGACCCCCAAATTTTGGCCTTACTGACCCCAAATTTTGGCCTCAGTGACCCCAAACTTTGGGATTCATTGACCCCAACCCATGTCTTTCCAACTGACCCCCAAATTTTGGCCTTATTGACCCAAATTTTGTCTTTATTGACCCCCAAACTTTGGGATTCATTGACCCCAACCCACGTCTTTCCAACTGACCCCCAAATTTTGGCCTTACTGACCCCAAATTTTGGCCTCAGTGACCCCAAACTTTGGGATTCATTGACCCCAACCCATGTCTTTCCAACTGACCCCCAAATTTTGGCCTTATTGACCCAAATTTTGTCTTTATTGACCCCCAAACTTTGGGATTCATTGACCCCAACCCACGTCTTTCCAACTGACCCCCAAATTTTGGCCTTACCCCAAATTTTGGCCTCAGTGACCCCAAACGTTGGGATTCATTGACCCCAACCCATGTCTTTCCAACTGACCCCCAAATTTTGGCCTTCTTGACCCCAAGTTTTGTTCTTAATGGCCTCCATTTTCTGGGCCTCCTTGACATCAAATTTTGGCGTTATTGACCCCAAACTTTGGGTCTCATTGTCCATAACCCTCATCGCTGCCATTGACCCACAACTCTGGGGCCTCATTGACCCCAACCCTTCTTCCTTCCACTGACCCCCAAATTTTGGCCTTCTTGACCCCAAATTTTGGCCTTAATGACCCCAAACTTTGGCCCTGCTGCTGACCCCAACCCTTCCCCTTATTAACCCCCAGCTTTTGGACTCCAAATTTTGGCCTTGTTGACCCCAAACCTTCTACTTCATGGCCTGCAACCCTTCTTCCTCCCGTTGACCCCAAATTTTGGCCTTGTTGACCCCTAAACTTTGGCTCTCACCCCGTTTCTGCCCCCCATAACCCCACATCTTTGCCCCCCACCCTCAGCACCATCACCCCGGTGGTGGGGAAGAAGCGGAAGCGCAACGCCTCCTCCGACAACTCCGACGCCGAGGTGATGCCGGCGCAATCGCCGCGGGACGACGAAGAGACCAGCGTGCAGGTAGGGCAGTTTGGCCCTAAATTTTGGCCCCATTGACCCCCAAATTTTGGTCTCATTGACCCCAGACTTCAGGCCTTGTTGATGTCCAACTTCAGGCCTCCATGACCCCAAATTTTGGCCTTGTTGGTGTCAACCTTTGGGCTTCATTGACCTCAATATTGGACCCCAACTTTTGGTCTTCCTTGACCCCAACTGTTAGACCTCATTGACCCCAAACTTCAGGCCTTGTTGACCCCCAACTTTAGGCCTCCATAACCCCATATTTTGATCTTGTTGACCCCAAATTTTGGCCTTGCTGATGCCAGCTTTTGGCCCTTATTGACCTCAACTGTAGGACACCAAATTTTGGCCTCATTGACCCCAAATTTCAGCCTTTCCGATGCCAACCTTTGGCCCTTATTGACCTCAACCATTGGACCTCAACTTTTGGCTTCATTGACCCCAAATTTTGGGCTTCCTTGACCCCAGCCTTTGGCCCTCATTGACCCCAAACTTCAGGCCTTGTTGACCCCCAACTTTAGGCCTCCATGACCCCAAATTTTGGCCTCATTGACCCCAAATATTGACCTTATTGATGCCAACCTTTGGCCCTTATTGACCTCAACTAGTGGAGCCCAAATTTTGGCTTCATTGACCCCAAATTTTGGGCTTCGTTATCCCCAACCATTGGACCTCATTGAGCCCAAATTTCGGGCCTTGTTGACCCCAAACTTTAGGCCTCCATGACCCCAAATTTTGGCCTCATTGACCCCAAATATTGACCTTATGGATGCCAACCTTTGGCCCTTATTGAGCTCAACCATTGGACCCCAACTTTTGGTCTTCCTTGACCCCAACCTTTGGCTCTCATTGACCCCGAACTTCAGGCCTTGTTGACCCCCAACTTTAGGCCTCCATGACCCCAAATTTTGGGCCCAACCTTTGGGCTCATTGACCCAACCACTTTTACCCCTTTGGCCCTCTTGACCCAACTTTTACTTCATTGACCCCAACTTTAGGCCTCCATGACCCCAAATTTTGGTCTCGCTGATGCCAACCTTTGGCCCTTATTGATCTCAATATTGGACCCCAACTTTTAGTCTTCCTTGACCCCAACCTTTGGCCTTCCTTGACCCCAAACTTCAGGCCTTGTTGACCCCCAACTTTAGGCCTCCATGACCCCAAATTTTGCCCTTGTTGGTGCCAACTTTTGGCCCTTATTGACCTCAACCATTGGACCCCAACTTCTGACTTCATTGACCCCAAATTTTGGGCTTCCTTGACCCCAACCTTTGGCCCTCATTGACCCCAAACTTCAGGCCTTGTTGACCCCCAACTTTAGGCCAGAATGACCCCAAATCTTGGCCTTGTTGACCCCAAACTTCAGGCCAGAATGACCCCAAATTTTGGCCTTGTTCACCCCAATTTTTGACCCTCCCATTCTCCCCAACTTTTGTCCTCATTCTCCCCAGCTTTTACCCCTCGTTCTCCCCAACTTTTACCCTCGTTCTCCCCGATTTTTGCCCTCATCCTCCCCAACTTCTACCCTCGCCGTCCCCACTTCTCACCCCACACCACCAAAAACCCCAAATCCCTTTTGCTTCCTTCCTCCCTCAGAAGCGACGCTCGAACCGCCAAGTCAAACGCAAGAAATACACCGAGGATTTAGACATCAAGATCACTGATGATGAGGAAGATGAAGAGCTGGACGTTACGGGGCCCGTGCGTGCCGAGCAGCCCCCTGCCCCACAACCCCCCGCCCCAGAACCGGAGCCAGAGGGCGAGACGTTGCCCTCCATGCAATTTTTTGTGGTAGGGGGACCTTCCTCTCCATCCTTCACCTTCGTCACCCTCACGGTCGGTTATTTTTCCTCTGTTTTATCTCAATTTTCTTCTTCTTTTCCAGGAGAATCCCAGCGAGGAGGACGCGGCCATCGTGGACAAAGTCCTGTCCATGAGGGTGGTTAAAAAGGAGGTGAGGGAAACAATCTATGGCCCCATAAACTGGGGAAGGGGCTTTTGGCAGCTCTTAACATCTCCTTTTTTTTTCCTTTTGGCAGCTCCCGTCGGGGCAGTTGACAGAATCAGAGGAGTTCTTCGTCAAATATAAGAATTAGTGAGTGCTCTGTGGCTCCTTGTTGGACCCCAGGAGGTTCTCTGGCTCTCTTGGAGCTCTACGCATCCTTTTGGGGTCTTGACGTTGCTTTAGGATCCCCTAAAACCCTCTGGGGCCCCCTGCATCCCTTTAGGGTCCTCCCTGTTGGGATTCTCCATGTTCCTTTTGGGGTCCTCCATGTTCCCTTTGGGCTCTTGTTTTCTCAGTGTCCCTTTTCTGGGGTTTCTCCTTATCCTTTTGGGGTCTTCACATTACTGTAGGACTTCCCAAATCTCTTTGGGATCCCCCAAATCCCTTTAGAGTCCTCCATGTCCCTTTAGGGTCCTCCCTTTGGGGTCCTCCACGTCCCTTTGGCCTCTTGCTTTCTCAGTGTCCCTTTTCTGGGGTTTCTCCTCATCCTTTTGGGGTCTTCACATTGCTTTAGGACCTTCCACATCCCTTTGGGGTCCCCCACATCCCTTTAGGGTCCTCCCTTTGGGGTCCTCCACGTTCCTTTTGGGATCCTCCACGTCCCTTTGGGCTCTTGCTTTCTCAGTGTCCCTTTTCTGGGGTTTCTCCTCATCCTTTTGGGGTCTTCACGTTGCTATAGGGTCCCCTAAATCCCTTTGGGGTCCTCCACATCCCTTTAGGGTCCTCCCTTTTGGGGTCCTCCACATCCCTTTAGGGTCCTCCACGTTCCTTTTGGGATCCTCCACGTCCCTTTGGGCTCTTGCTTTCTCAGTGTCCCTTTTCTGGGGTTTCTCCTCATCCTTTTGGGGTCTTCACATTGCTTTAGGACCTTCCACATCCCTTTGGGGTCCTCCACATCCCTTTAGGGTCCTCCCTTTTGGGGTCCTCCACATCCCTTTAGGGTCCTCCATGTTCCTTTTTGGGGTCCTCCACGTCCCTTTGGGCTCTTGCTTTCTCAGTGTCCCTTTTCTGGGGTTTCTCCTCATCCTTTTGGGTCTTCACATTGCTTTAGGACCTTCCACATCCCTTTAGGGTCCCCCACATCCCTTTAGGGTCCTCCCTTTTGGGGTCCTCCACATCCCTTTAGGGTCCTCCATGTTCCTTTTTGGGGTCCTCCACGTCCCTTTGGGCTCTTGCTTTCTCAGTGTCCCTTTTCTGGGGTTTCTCCTCATCCTTTTGGGGTCTTCACATTGCTTTAGGAGCTTCCACATCCCTTTAGGGTCCCCCACATCCCTTTAGGGTCCTCCATGTTCCTTTTTGGGGTCCTCCACATCCCTTGGCCTCTTAGTTTCTCAGTGTCCCTTTTCTGGGGTTTCTCCTCATCCTTTTGGGTCTTCACATTGCTTTAGGACCTTCCACATCCCTTTGGGGTCCCCCACATCCCCTTTGGGGTCCTCCACGTTCCCTTTGGGGTCCTCCACGTTCCTTTTGGGATCCTCCACGTCCCTTTGGGCTCTTGCTTTCTCAGTGTCCCTTTTCCGGGGTTTCTCCTCATCCTTTTGGGGTCTTCACGTTGCTATAGGGTCCCCTAAATCCCTTTGGGGTCCCCCACATCCCTTTAGGGTCCTCCCTTTTGGGGTCCTCCACGTTCCTTTTGGGATCCTCCGCATCCTTTTGGGCTCTTGCTTTCTCAGTGTCCCTTTTCTGGGGTTTCTCCTCATCCTTTTGGGTCTTCACATTGCTATAGGACCTTCCACATCCCTTTAGGGTCCTCCCTTTTGGGGTCCTCCACATCCCTTTAGGGTCCTCCATGTTCCTTTTTGGGGTCCTCCACATCCCTTTGGCCTCTTGCTTTCTCAGTGTCCCTTTTCTGGGGTTTCTCCTCATCCTTTTGGGTCTTCACATTGCTTTAGGACCTCCCACATCCCTTTAGGGTCCCCCACATCCCTTTAGGGTCCTCCATGTTCCTTTTTGGGGTCCTCCACATCCCTTTAGGGTCCTCCCTTTTGGGGTCCTCCACATCCCTTTAGGGTCCTCCACGTTCCTTTTTGGGGTCCTCCACATCCCTTGGCCTCTTGGTTTCTCAGTGTCCCTTTTCTGGGGTTTCTCCTCATCCTTTTGGGGTCTTCACATTGCTTTAGGACCTCCCACATCCCTTTGGGGTCCCCCAAATCCCTTTGGGATCCCCCAAATCCCTTTAAAATCCCCCATTTTTTCTCCCCTTCAGCTCCTACTTGCACTGCGAGTGGGCCACCATCGACCAGCTGGAGAAAGACAAGAGGATCCACCAGAAGCTGAAACGCTTCAAGACCAAGATGACGCAGATGAGGCACTTCTTCCACGAGGTGAACCTCCCTGGGGGGGGGTTGATTTTTTTTTTTGGGAGGGGGCCTAAAAATGCCATGTTTGGATCCTGATCCTTTATTTTTTCCACTTTAAAAAAAAAGGACGAGGAGCCTTTCAACCCCGACTACGTGGAGGTGGATCGGATCCTGGACGAGTCACACAGCGTTGATAAAGACAACGGGGAGGTGAGCACGGGGTGTAGGACACACACATAAGTTTTGTGATCCTATAAATGCTGTCCTTAATGACCAACCCCCCTTTTTTTTCCTTTTTTTTAATCCCCATCCTCAGCCCGTGGTTTATTACCTGGTGAAGTGGTGCTCCCTCCCCTACGAGGACAGCACCTGGGAGCTGAAGGAGGACGTGGATGAAGGGAAGATTGGGGAATTCAAACGGATCCAAGCACGCCATCCAGAGCTCAAACGTTTGGTGGGCATCCCCTCACCCCCCTTTTTAGGTTCACAACCCCATCACAGAATCCTTAAAATCACACCCTCAGCTTGGAAAAGACCTTAAAGGTCATCGAGTCCAAGCAGGACCCAACCAAACCATCCAGACTCTAACACAACCCTCTGCTGAATCACCTCAGCACCTCGTTTTTAAACACATCCAGGCCTGGTGACTCCACCACCTCCCTATGGAAGCCCTTTCTGTAAAGATTTTCTCCCTAATATCCAAACCAAACTCCCCCAGGTGCAACTCGAGGCCGTTCCAGTGCTTCAAATCCCTTCCTGCAAAGATTTTCTCCCTAATATCCAAACCAAACTTCCGCAGGTGCAACTTGAGGCCGTTCCAGCTTCAAAACCCTTCCTGCAAAGATTTTCTCCCCAGTATCCAGACTAAATTTCCCCTGGTGCAACCTGAGGCCGTTCCAGTGCTTCAAATCCCTTCCTGCAAAGATTTTCTCCCCAATATCCAAACCAAATTTCCCCTGGTGCAACTCGAGGCCGTTCCAGTGCTTCAAAACCCTTCCTGCAAAGATTTTCTCCCCAATATCCAAACTAAACTTCCCCTGGTGCAACCTGAGGCCATTCCAGCTTCAAATCCCTTCCTGCAAAGATTTTCTCCTTAATATCCAAACTGAACTTCCCCTGGTGCAACTCGAGGCCATTGCAGCTTCAAATCCCTTCCTGCAAAGATTTTCTCCCCAATATCCAAACTAAACTTCCCCAGGTGCAACTTGAGGCTGTTCCAGTGCTTCAAATCCCTTCCTGCAAAGATTTTCTCCCCAATATCCAAACTAAACTTCCCCTGGTGCAACCTGAGGCCATTCCAGCTTCAAATCCCTTCCTGCAAAGATTTTCTCCCCAGTATCCAAACTAAACTTCCCCAGGTGCAACTTGAGGCTGTTCCAGTGCTTCAAATCCCTTCCTGCAAAGATTTTCTCCCCAATATCCAAACTAAACTCCCCCAGGTGCAACTCGAGGCCGTTGCAGTGCTTCAAATCCCTTCCTGCAAAGATTTTCTCCCCAATATCCAAACTAAACTTCCCCTGGTGCAACTTGAGGCTGTTCCAGTCACTCCCAAAACAGCTTTTCACCCCCCAGGACCCCCAGCTCCTTCTCTACAGGGCTGCACTCAAGCATTTCATTCCTCCAGTCTGTTTTCCTATGATTCCTCCCCTCCCAGTCTTTACTCCTCCAGCCCTAAATACCAAAAACTTGCACTTAGCTGCGTTGAATCCCATTATATCCCCACCTCTTGAGTTCTCCCTGAATTTTATCCCTTTCTTCCACCTCTCAAGGCTTCTCTCCATTCCATCATCAACCCCAAAACAGACTTAACCCCCTTTTTCCCCCCCCTTTTTCCCCCCTCCCCCTACAGCCCCGTCCTCAAGCCGGCTCTTGGAAGAAACTGGAATCATCCCACGAGTACAAAAACCACAACCAGCTCCGTGAATATCAGCTGGAAGGAGTCAACTGGTTGCTTTTCAACTGGTACAACAGGTGAGCATCAGCATCATTGTCGCCATCAAGGCATCCTCACCCCCTTTTTTTGTGTCCCTCACCCCCTTTTTTTGTGTCCCTCCCCCCCCTCACCCCCTTTTTTGTGTCCCTTCCCCCCTCCCCCCCTTTTTTGTGTCCCTCCCCCCCTTTTTTTGTGTCCCTCCCCCCCTTTTTTTGTGTCCCTTTCCCCCTCCCCCTCTTTTTTTGTGTCCCTCTCTCCCTTTTTTTGTGTCCCCCCCCCTCCTCACCCCCTTTTTTGTGTCCCTCTCCCCCTTTTTTTGTGTCCCTCACCCCCCTTTTTTTTGTGTCCCTCCCCCCCTCCCCCCCTTTTTTTGTGTCCCTCCCCCCCTTTTTTGTGTCCCTCCCCCCCTCACCCCCTTTTTTTGTGTCCCTCCCCCCTCACCCCCTTTTTTTGTGTCCCTCCCCCCTCACCCCCTTTTTTTGTGTCCCTCCCCCCTCACCCCCTTTTTTTGTGTCCCTCACCCCCTTTTTTTGTGTCCCTCCCCCCTTATTTGTGTCCCTCCCCCCCCTCACCCCCTTTTTTTGTGTCCCTCCCCCCCCCTCACCCCCCATTTTTTTGTCCCCCCCCCCACCCCCCCCTTTTTTGTGTGTCCCTCCCCCCCTCACCCCCTTTTTTTGTCCCTCCCCCCTCACCCCCTTTTTTTGTGTCCCTCACCCCCTTTTTTTGTGTCCCTCACCCCCTTTTTTTGTGTCCTCCCCCCCTCTCCCCCTTTTTTTGTGTCCCTCCCCCCCTCACCCCCTTTTTTTGTGTCCCTCCCCCCTCACCCCCTTTTTTTGTGTCCCTCCCCCCTCACCCCCTTTTTTTGTGTCCCGCCCCCCTTCTTTGTGTCCCTCCCCCCCTCACCCCCTTTTTTTGTGTCCCTCACCCCCTTTTTTTGTCCTCTCCCCCTCCCCCTCTTTTTTTGTCCCTCTCCCCCTTTTTTTGTGTCCCTCCCCCCCTCTCCCCCTTTTTTTGTGTCCCTCCCCCCCCTCACCCCCTTTTTTTTTGTGTCCCCCCCCCCCCCCACCCCCCCCCCTTTTGTGTCCCCCCCCCCCCCATTTTTTTTGTGTCCCTTGCCCCCCCCTCACCCCCCCCCTTTTTTGTGTCCCTCCCCCCCCCCCCTTTTTTTGTGTCCCCCCCCATTTTTTTTTGTGTCCCTCCCCCCTCCCCCCCATCCTTTGTGTCCCTCACCCCCTTTTTTTGAGTTTGTGTCCTCCCCCCCTCCCCCTCTTGTTTTTGGTCCCCTTTCATCGCCCCTCTTTTTGTGTCCATCACTAATTGGGAAAGGGAATTCAACCCTTTTTGTGTCCCTCCCCCCCTTTTTTTTGTGTCCCTCACCCCCTTTTTTTGTGTCCCTCCTCTCCTCACCCCCTTTTTTTGTGTCCCTCCTCTCCTCACCCCCTTTTTTTGTGTCCCTTCCCCCCCCACCCCCTTTTTTTGTGTCCCTCCCCCTCTCACCCAATTTTTTTGTGTCCCCCCCTTCAAATGCAGGCAGAATTGCATCCTGGCTGACGAGATGGGATTGGGAAAAACCATCCAGTCCATCGCCTTCCTGCAGGAAGTTTCCAACGTGGGAATCCGGGGGCCTTTCCTGGTCATCGCCCCTCTTTCCACCATCACTAATTGGGAAAGGGAATTCAACACTTGGACTGAGATGAACAGCATCGTTTATCACGGCAGCCTGGCTTCCAGGCAGATGATTCAGCAGTATGAGATGTACTGTAAGGATTCCAGGGTAAGGAAAGGATCAAAAATCCCATAATATAACCCTCCCCCCCCCCCCAAAAAAAAAAAAAGGCCAAGAGGGGAGCGATAAGAAGGCTCAAAACCCCATAAATACCCCATAAAAACCCCATAAATGTCCCATAAAAACCCTTTTAGATCCTAATGAGATTGGAGGGCAGCAAGGGGATGAGAAGAAGGCTCAAAACCCCATAAAAACCCCATAAATATTCCCATAAAAACCCTTTTAGATCCTGCTAAGGATGAATGACAGCAAGGGGATGAGAAGAAGGCTCAAAACCCCATAAAAACCCCACAAAAGCCCCATAAAAACCCCATAAATGTCCCATAAAAACCCTTTTAGATCCTACTGAGGATGGAGGGCAGCAAGGGGATGAGAAGAAGGCTCAAAACCCCATAAAAACCCCATAAAAACCCCATAAATATCCCCATAAAAACCCTTTTAGATCCTTCTGAGGATGGAGGACGATAAGGGAATGAGATGAAGCCTAAAACCCTATAAAACAAGCCATAAATGCCCCACAAATGTCCCATAAAAGCCCTTGTAGATCCTACTAAGGATAGAGGACAGCAAGGGGATGAGAAGAAGGCTCAAAACCCCACAAAAACCCCAGCCTAAAACCCTAAAAAACCCCATAAATGTCCCATAAAAACCCTTTTAGATCTTCCTAAGGATAGAGGACAGCAAGGGGATGAGAAGAAGGTTGAAACCCCATAAAATACCCCACAAATATCCCCATAAAAACCCTTTTAGGTACTTCTAAGGGTGGAAGACAAGGAGGGGATGAGATGGAGCTCAAAACCCCATAAAAAAAGCCATAAATGCCCCACAAATGTCCCATAAAAACCCTTGTAGATCCTACTGAGGATGGAGGGCAGCAAGGGGATGATAAGGAGGCTCAAAACCCCACAAAAACCCCATAAGAACCCCCATAAAAACCCTTTTAGGTCCTTTTAATGCAGAGGACAGCAAGGGAATGAGATGAAGCCTAAAATCCTATAAAACAAGCCATAAATGCCCCAAATCCCAAAAAGCCCCCAAGGATAAAAGGGGATGAGAAGAAGGCTCAGAAACCCCACAAAACCCCCATATAAAAACCCTTTTAGATCCTTCTGAGGGAGGAGGACAGCAAGGGAATGAGATGAAGCCTAAAATCCTATAAAACAAGCCATAAATGTCCCATAAATGTCCCATAAAAAGATCCCTAAGGATTTGAGAAGAAGGTTCCCCATAAAAACCCCGCAAAATCCCCATAAAAACCCTTTTAGGTACTTCTAAGGGAGGACAGCAAGGGGGGATGAGAAGAAGGCTCAAAACCCCATAAAAAAAAGCCCATAAAAATGCCCCATAAAAACCCCATAAATAAAAACCCTAAAAATCCTTGTAGATCCATTCTAAAAGCAAGGGGGATAGATCCTACTGAGGATGGAGGGCAGCAAGGGGATGATGAGGAGGCTCAAAACCCCACAAAAAACCTGTAAGAACCCCCATAAAAACCCTTTTAGGTCCTTTTAAAAGCAGAGGACAGCAAGGGAATGAGATGAAGCCTAAAATCCTATAAAACAAGCCATAAATGCCCCACAAATGTCCCATAAAAGCCCTTTTAGATCCCACTAAGGATGGAGGACAGCAAGGGGATGAGAAGAAGGCTCAGAACCCCACAAAAACCCCATAAGAACCCCATAAAAACCCTTTTAGATCCTTCTGAGGATGGAGGACGATAAGGGAATGAGATGAAGCCTAAAACCCTATTAAAAAGAGCATGAAAGCCCCATAAATGTCCCATAAAAACCCTTTTAGATCCTACTAAGGATGGAGGACAGCAAGGGGATGAGAAGAAGGTTGAAACCCCATAAAATACCCCACAAATATCCCCATAAAACCTCATCCTCGACCAAGGATCAGAAATCCAAAACCCTACAACGAGAAAACAAATCGTTGTGCGTTCCTAACAACAACAATGGGATGAAGGGGGACCTGAGACCCCCCCCCCCCATAAAAAACCCGATATTATAGGGTCACACCAACCTGGGGTTGAGTTTAGGATTTTTTTTATAGGGTCGGCTCATCCCTGGTGCCTACAAATTCGATGCTCTGATCACCACTTTTGAGATGATCCTGTCTGATTGCCCCGAGCTGAGGGAGATCGAGTGGCGATGCGTCATCATCGACGAGGCACATCGACTGAAAAACCGTAACTGCAAGCTGCTGGACAGCCTCAAACACATGGATCTGGTATGGGGTCGGGGTCAGGGGAAACCCTATGGGGTGGTGGGGGTGAGGAAATCCCATATAGGTTGGTTGGGGGGTGAGGAAAAACCCTATAAGTTGGTTGGGGTCTGAGGACGTCGATGAGGCACATGGACTGAAGAACTGCGACTGTAGGCTGCTGGACAGCCTCAAATACGTGGATCTGGTATGGGGTCGGGGTCCAGGAAGATCCTATAGGGTGGTGGGGGTAAGGAAATCCCATATAGGGTGGTTGTGGGGTGAGGAAAAACCCTATAAGTTGGTTGGGGTCTGAGGATGTCGATGAGGCACATGGACTGAAGAACTGCGACTGTAGACTGCTGGACAGCCTCAAATACGTGGATCTGGTATGGGGTCGGGGTCCAGGAAGATCCTATAGGGTGGTGGGGGTAAGGAAATCCCATATAGGGTGGTTGTGGGGTGAGGAAAAACCCTATAAGTTGGTTGGGGTCTGAGGACGTCGATGAGGCACATGGACTGAAGAACTGCGACTGTAGGCTGCTGGACAGCCTCAAATATGTGGATCTGGTATGGGGTCGGGGTCCAGGAAGACCCTATGGGGTGTTGGGGGAAAGGAAATCCCCTATAGGGTGGTGGGGGTGAGGAAATCCCATATAGGGTGGTTGGGGGGTGAGGAAAAACCCTTTAAGTTGGTTGGGGTCTGAGGATGTCGATGAGGCACATGGACTGAAGAACTGCGACTGTAGACTGCTGGACAGCCTCAAATACGTGGATCTGGTATGGGGTCGGGGTCCAGGAAGATCCTATAGGGTGGTGGGGGTAAGGAAATCCCATATAGGGTGGTGGGGGTGAGGAAATCCCATATAGGGTGGTGGGGCGGTGAAGAAAAACCCTATAAGTTGGTTGGGATCTGAGGATGTCGATGAGGCACATGGATTCAAGAGGTGCAACAGCCTCAAGTACGTGGATCTGGTATGGGGTCGGGGTCAAGGAAAACCCTATGGGGTGTTGGGGGAGGGGAAATCCCCTATAGGATGGTGGGGGTGAGGAAATCCCATATAGGGTGGTTGGGGGGGTGAGGAAAAACCCTTTAAGTTGGTGGGGGGCTGAGGACGTCGACACACGTCAACTCGAGATCCACAACTGTAAGGTGGGGGACAGCCTCAAACACGTGGATCTGGTATGGGGTCGGGGTCAGGGGAAACCCTATGGGGTGGTGGGGGTGAGGAAATCCCATATAGGGTGGTTGGGGGGTGAGGAAAAACCCTATAAGTTGGTTGGGGTCTGAGCACATCGATGAGGCACATGGACTGAAGAACTGCGACTGTAGGCTGCTGGACAGCCTCAAATACGTGGATCTGGTATGGGGTCGGGGTCAGGGGAAACCCTATGGGGTGGTGGGGGTGAGGAAATCCCATATAGGGTGGTTGGGGGGTGAGGAAAAACCCTATAAGTTGGTTGGGGTCTGAGCACATCGATGAGGCACATGGACTGAAGAACTGCGACTGTAGGCTGCTGGACAGCCTCAAATACGTGGATCTGGTATGGGGTCGGGATCAGGGGAAACCCTATGGGGTGGTGGGGGTGAGGAAATCCCATATAGGGTGGTTGGGGGGTGAGGAAAAACCCTATTAGTTGGTTGGGGTCTGAGGACGTCGATGAGGCACATGGACTGAAGAACTGCGACTGTAGGCTGCTGGACAGCCTCAAATACGTGGATCTGGTATGGGGTCGGGGTCAGGGGAAACCCTATGGGGTGGTGGGGGTGAGGAAATCCCATATAGGGTGGTTGGGGGGGTGAGGAAAAACCCTATAAGTTGGTTGGGTCTGAGGACGTCGATGAGGCACATGGACTGAAGAACTGCGACTGTAGGCTGCTGGACAGCCTCAAATACGTGGATCTGGTATGGGGTTAGGGTCCAGGAAGACCCTATGGGGTGTTGGGGGAAAGGAAATCCCCTACAGGGTGGTGGGGGTGAGGAAATCCCATATAGGGTGGTGGGGAGGTGAAGAAAAACCCTATAAGTTGGTTGGGATCTGAGGATGTCGATGAGGCACATGGATTCAAGAGGTGCAACAGCCTCAAGTACGTGGATCTGGTATGGGGTCGGGGTCAAGGGAAACCCTATGGGGTGTTGGGGGAAAGGAAATCCCCTATAGGGTGGTGGGGGTGAGGAAATCCCATATAGGGTGGTTGGGGGGTGAGGAAAAACCCTATAAGTTGGTGGGGGTCAGATACAGGGTGCGTCTGGGGGGCTTTTCATTGGGTTTGAGGATTTTTGGGATCAACAGAAGCATCAGGAGAAGGTTTGGAAGGTTTGTATGGGATCTCGGTCATTTTTTGGGACTTTTGGGGTCATCTCATGGTGTGTGGGATGGTCCTGGAGGAGTTTATGGGGTCTGGGTTGGGTTTGGGACATATGGGTCATCCCATTCCCTATAGGATTGTCCTGAAGGTGTTTATGGGGTCTGGGTTGGGTCTGAGGACTTTCGGGATCAATGGAAGCATCAGGAGAATGTTTGAAGGTTTCTATGGGATCTTGGTCGTGTTTTGGGACATTTGTGTTCATCCCATGCCCTATGGGATTGTCCTGAAGGTGTTTATGAGGTCTGGGTTGGGTTTGGGACATCTGGGTCATCCCATTCCCTATAGGATTGTCCTGGAAGTGTTCATGGGGTCTGGGTTGGGTTTGGTGTTGATGGAAGCATCAGGAGAAGGTTTGGAAGGTTTCTATGGGATCTTGGTCATGTTTTGGGACATTTAGGTTCATCCCATGCCCTGTGGGATGGTCCTGAAGGTCTTTATGGGATCTGGGTTGGGTTTGGGGTCATCTGGTCACCCTATTCCCTATAGGATTGTCCTGAAGGTGTTTTGGGGATCTGGGTTGGGTTTGGGATTGATGGAAGCATCAGGAGAAGGCTTGGAAGGCTTTTATGGGATCTTGGTTTTGTTTTGGGACATTTGTGTTCATTCCATGACCTATGGGATGGTCCTGGAGGAGTTTATGGGGTCTGGGTTGGGTTTGGGGTCATCTGGTCATCCCATTCCCTATAGGATTGTCCTAAAGGTGTTTATGGGGTCTGGGTTGGGTCTGAGGACTTTTGGGATCAATGGAATCAGGAGAAGGCTTGGAAGGTTTCTATGGGATCTTGGTCGTGTTTTGGGACATTTGTGTTCATCCCGTGCCCTATGGGATTGTCCTGAAGGTCTTTATGGGATCTGGGAGGTGTTTTAAGGTTCCCAAATGCCCTTTTTTCCCCACCAGGAGCACAAGGTCCTGCTGACCGGCACGCCGCTGCAGAACACGGTGGAGGAGCTCTTCTCCCTGCTCCACTTCCTGGAGCCGTCGCAGTTCCCCTCCGAGGCTGAATTCCTCAAGGATTTTGGTGACCTCAAAACAGAGGAGCAGGTGAGGACATCCCAAAAACCCTAAAAAGGTTCCTTTCTCCCCCTCCTCATCTCACCCTACAAAAACACGCACAGATGCAAAAGCTTCAGGCCATCCCCAAAACCCTATAAAAAGTTTCCTTTCTCCTCCTGATCTCCCCCTACAAAAACACCCAACAAGTCCAGAAGCTTCAGGCCACCCCAAAAACCCTACGAAACCACCCACAGATCCAGAAGCTTCAGGCCATCCCAAAAACCCTATAAACCTTTCCTTTCTCCTCCTGATCTCTCCCTATAAGAATACCCACAGATCCAAAAGTTTCAAGCCATCCCAAAAACCCTACAAACCTTTCTCCCCCTACAAAACCACCCAACAGGTCCAGAAGCTTCAGGCCATCCCAAAAACCCTACAAACCTTTCTTCCCCTACAACACCACCCAACAGGTCCAGAAGCTTCAGGCCATCCAAAAACCCTAAAACCCTTTCCTTTCTCACCCTACAAAACCACCCAACAGATCCAGGAGTTTCAGGCCATCCCAAAAACCCTAAAACCCTTTCCTTTCTCCCCCTACAAAACCACCCACAGATCCAAAAGCTTCAAGCCATCCTAAAAACCCTACAAACCTTTCTCACCCTACAAAACCACCCAACATGTCCCGAAGCTTCAGGCCATCCCAAAAACCCTAAAATCCTTTCCTTTCTCCCCCTACAAAACCACCCACAGATCCGGAAGCTTCAGGCCATCCCAAAAACCCTACAAACCTTTCTCACCCTACAAAACCACCCAACAGGTCCAGAAGCTTCAGACCATCCCAAAAACCCTACAAACCTTTCTCACCCTACAAAAACATCCAACAGGTCCAGAAGCTTCAGACCTTTTCTTTCTCCTCCTGATCTCACCCTACAAAACCACCCAACAGATCCAAAAGCTTCAGGCCATCCCCAAAAACCCTAAAACCCTTTCCTTTCTCCCCCTACAAAACCACCCACAGATCCAAAAGCTTCAAGCCATCCCAAAAACCCTACAAACCTTTCTCACCCTACAAAACCACCCAACAGGTCCAGAAGCTTCAGACCATCCTCAAAACCTTTTCTTTCTCCTCCGGATCTCACCCTACAAAACCACCCAACAGATCCAGGAGTTTCAGGCCATCCCAAAAACCCTAAAACCCTTTCCTTTCTCACCCTACAAAACCACCCGACAGGTCCAGAAGCTTCAGGCCATCCCAAAAACCCTAAAAACCTTTCTTTTCTCCTCCTGATCTCACCCTGTAAGAATACCTACACATCCAGGTGCTTCAGACCATCGTAAAAACCCTAAAAAGTTTCCTTTCTCCTCCTGGACTCACCCTACAAAACCACCCAACAGGTCCAGAAGCTTCAAGCCATCCCAAAAACCCTAAAACCCTTTCCTTTCTCCCCCTACAAACCACCCACAGATCCAGAAGCTTCAAGCCATCCCAAAAACCTTACAAACCTTTCTCACCCTACAAAACCACCCAACAGGTCCAGAAGCTTCAGGCCATCCCAAAAACCCTAAAACCCTTTCCTTTCTCCCCCTACAAAACCACCCACAGATCCAAAAGCTTCAAGCCATCCCAAAAACCCTACAAACCTTTCTCCCCCTACAAAACCACCCAACAGATCCAGAAGTTTCAGGCCATCCCAAAAACCCTAAAACCCTTTCCTTTCTCCCCCTACAAAACCACCCACAGATCCAAAAGCTTCAAGCCATCCCAAAAACCCTACAAACCTTTCTCCCCCTACAAAACCACCCAACAGGTCCAGAAGCTTCAGACCATTCTCAAAACCTTTTCTTTTCTCCTCCTGATCTCACCCTACAAAACCACCCAACAGATCCAGGAGTTTCAGGCCATCCCAAAAACCCTAAAATCCTTTCCTTTCTCCCCCTACAAAACCACCCAACAGATCCAGAAGCTTCAGGCCATCCCAAAAACCCTAAAACCCTTTCCTTTCTCCCTCTACAAAACCACCCAACAGGTCCAGAAGCTTCAGGCCATCCCAAAAACCCTACAAACCTTTCTCACCCTACAAAACCACCCAACAGGTCCAGAAGCTTCAGACCATTCTCAAAACCTTTTCTTTTCTCCTCCTGATCTCACCCTACAAAACCACCCAACAGATCCAGGAGTTTCAGGCCATCCCAAAAACCCTAAAATCCTTTCCTTTCTCCCCCTACAAAACCACCCACAGATCCAGAAGCTTCAGGCCATCCCAAAAACCCTAAAACCCTTTCCTTTCTCCCTCTACAAAACCACCCAACAGGTCCAGAAGCTTCAGGCCATCCCAAAAACCCTACAAACCTTTCTCACCCTACAAAACCACCCAACAGATCCAGAAGCTTCAGACCATCCTCAAAACCTTTTCTTTCTCCTCCTGATCTCACCCTACAAAACCACCCAACAGATCCAGAAGTTTCAGGCCATCCCAAAAACCCTAAAACCCTTTCCTTTCTCACCCTACAAAACCACCCAACAGATCCAGGAGTTTCAGGCCATCCCAAAAACCCTAAAACCCTTTCCTTTCTCACCCTACAAAACCACCCAACAGGTCCAGAAGCTTCAGGCCATCCCAAAAACCCTAAAACCCTTTCCTTTCTCACCCTACAAAACCACCCAACAGGTCCAGAAGCTTCAGGCCATCCTCAAACCCATGATGCTCCGCCGGCTGAAGGAAGACGTGGAGAAGAACCTGGCCCCAAAACAGGAAACCATCATCGAGGTGGAGCTGACCAACATCCAGAAAAAATATTATAGGGCCATTTTGGAGAAGAATTTCTCCTTCCTGTCCAAAGGCGCCGGCCACACCAACATGCCCAACCTCCTCAACACCATGATGGAGCTGCGCAAGTGCTGCAACCACCCCTACCTCATAAACGGTCAGCCCGGCCCTAAATCCGCCCTATTTGGCCCCAAAAAAATTCAGGAGGGGTGATTTGGTCTGATAAGGTTTTGGGGTTTTACGGGATTTGGGTGTTTTCCATCTCCATCACCACCCGATGTCTTAAACAAGATGGTGGAAGACGTTCTTCAACGCCACCAATCCCATTTTTATGGGGTTTCTTTGCTTTCTGGACCACATAGTTTGGTCGTGATGTCCTAAATCTATTAGGATTTCCCCTTTGATCCATTAAGATTTTGGGGTTTTGTGGGATTTGAGGTTTTCTGTCTCCATCAACGCATGATGGCTTTGAGGAGATGGAGGAGAATGTTCTCCAAGGTCTCCAATCCCATTTTTATGGGGTTTCTTTGCTTTCTGGACCCCATAGTTTGGTCGTGATGTCCTAAATCTGTTAGGATTTTCCCTTTGATCCATTAAGATTTTGGGGTTTTGTGGGATTTGAGGTTTTCTGTCTCCATCAACGCCTGATGTCTTTGAGGAGATGGTGGAAGACGTTCTTCAACGCCACCAATCCCATTTTTATGGGGTTTCTTTGCTTCTCTGACCCCATAGTTTGGTCGTGATGTCCTAAATCTGTCAGGATTACCCCTATGATCCATTAAGGTTTTGGGGTTTTGTGGGATTTGGGGTTTTCCATCTCCATCACCACCCGATGTCTTTGAGAAGATGGAGGAGAACGTTCTTCAATGCCACCAATCCCATTTTTATGGGGTTTCTTTGCTTTCTGACCCCATAGTTTGGTCTTGATGTCCTAAATGTGTTGGGATTTGCACTTTTATTCATTAAGATTTTGGGGTTTTGTGGGATTTGGGGTTTTCCATCTCCATCACCGCCTGATGTCTTTGAGGAGATGGAGGAGAAAGTTCTCCAAGGTCTCCAATCCCATTTTTATGGGGTTTCTTTGCTTCTCTGACCCCATAGCTCAGTTTCAGTGCCCTAAATGTGTTGGGATTTCCACTTTTGTTCATTAAAATTTAGGGGTTTTGTGGGATTTGGGGTTTTCCATTTCCATCACTGCCTGATGTCTTTGAGGAGATGGAGGAGAACGTTCTCCAAGGTCTCCAATCCCATTTTTATGGGGTTTCTTTGCTTTCTGGACCACATAGTTTGGTCATGATGTCCTAAATCTGTTAGGATTACCCCTATGATCCATTAAGGTTTTGGGGTTTTGTGGGATTTGGGGTTTTCCATCTCCATCACTGCCTGATGTCTTTGAGGAGATGGAGGAGAAAGTTCTCCAAGGTCTCCAATCCCATTTTTATGGGGTTTCTTTGCTTTCTGACCCCATAGTTTGGTCGTGATGTCCTAAATCTATTAGGATTTCCCCTTTGATCCATTAAGATTTTGGGGTTTTGTGGGATTTGAGGTTTTCTGTCTCCATCAACGCCTGATGTCTTTGAGAAGATGGTGGAAGACGTTCTTCAACGCCACCAATCCCATTTTTATGGGGTTTCTTTGCTTCTCCGACCCCATAGTTTGGTCGTGATGTCCTAAATCTGTCAGGATTACCCCCATGATCCATTAAGGTTTTGGGGTTTTGTGGGATTTGGGGTTTTCCATCTCCATCACCACCCGATGTCTTTGAGGAGATGGAGGAGAAAGTTCTCCAAGGTCTCCAATCCCAGTTTTATGGGGTTTTTCTTTGCTTTCTGACCCCATAGCTCAGTTTCAGTGCCCTAAATGTGTTGGGATTTCCACTTTTGTTCATTAAAATTTGGGGGTTTTGTGGGATTTGGGGTTTTCCATCTCCATCACTGCCTGATGTCTTTGAGAAGATGGAGGAGAACGTTCTCCAAGGTCTCCAGTCCCATTTTTATGGGGTTTCTTTGCTTCTCCGACCCCATAGTTTGGTCGTGATGTCCTAAATCTGTTAGAATTACCCCTATGATCCATTAAGATTTTGGGGTTTTGTGGGATTTGGGGTTTTCCATCTCCATCACCGCCTGATGGCTTTGAGGAGATGGAGGAGAACGTTCTCCAAGGTCCCCAGTCCCATTTTTATGGGGTTTCTTTGCTTTCTGACCCCATAGTTTGGTCGTGATGTCCTAAATCTGTTAGGATTTCCCCTTTGATCCATGAAGGTTTTAGGGTTTTGTGGGATTTGGGGTTTTCCATCTCCATCACCGCCCGATGTCTTTGAGAAGACGGATGAGAACGCTCTCCAACCCCGTTAATTCCATTTTTCTGCCCCGAATTCTTATTTTTACCATATTTCCAAAGCGCTGAGAGCTCTCGGATGCCTCTAAACCTTCCTCCCGACCCCAAATAGGTGCCGAGGAGAAGATCCTGGCAGAATTCCGGGATTCCTGCCACCACCACGTGCCCCACGACTTCCACCTGCAGGCCATGGTGCGCTCGGCCGGGAAGCTGGTCCTCCTCGACAAGCTGCTGCCCAAACTCAAGGCCGGAGGCCACAAGGTGCTGGTCTTCTCCCAGATGGTGCGATGCCTGGACATCCTGGAGGATTACCTCATCCAGAAGAGGTTTGTGAGGCCACCTGTGGATTTTTGGGGGGTTCTTAGGGCGCTGGGTTTTGAGTTTTGGGGTCGGTGGGGGACCACACGTTGGGTTTTGGGGTTGGTGGGATCCCTTCTGTTGGGTTTTGGGGTCGGTGGGATCCCTTCTGTTGGGTTTTGGGGTTGGTGGGATCCCTTCTGTTGGGTTTTGGGGTCATTGGGATCCCACCTGTTGGGTTTTGGGGTCATTGGGATCCCACCTGTTGGGTTTTGGGGTCATTGGGATCCCACCTGTTGGGTTTTGGGGTCATTGGGATCCCACCTGTTGGGTTTTTGGGGTCATTGGGATCCCATCTGTTGGGTTTTGGGGTCATTGGGATCCCTTTTGTTGGGTTTTGGGGTTGGTGGGAACCACACGATGGGTTTTGGGGTCAGTGGGGCTTGGTGGGATCGTTTCTGTTGGGTTTTGGGGTTGGTGGGATCCCTTCTGTTGGGTTTTGGGATTGGTGGGATCATGTATGTTGGTTTTTGGGGTTGGTGGGATCGTGTATGTTGGGTTTTGGAGTTGGTGGGACCCCATACGTTAGGTTTTGGGGTTCGTGGGAGCCACACGTTGGGTTTTGGGGTCAGTGGGGCTTGGTGGGATCGTTTCTGTTGGGTTTTGGAGTTGGTGGGATCACATATTTTGGGTTTTGGGGTCATTGGGATCCCATCTGTTGGGTTTTTGGGGTTGGTAGGATCCCTTTTGTTGGGTTTTGGGGTTATTGGTATCACATCTGTTGGGTTTTGGGGTTGGTGGGGTCACATTTGTGGGGTTCTGGGGTTTGTGGGATTCCTTCTGTTGGGTTTTGGGGTCAGTGGGGCACCACACGATGGATTTTGGGGTTGGTGGGAACCACACGTTGGGTTTTGGGGTCAGTGGGGCTTGGTGGGATCGTTTCTGTTGGGTTTTGGGGTTGGTGGGATGATGTATGTTGGGTTTTGGGGTCGGTGGGGCACCACACGATGGATTTTGGGGTTGGTGGGAACCACACGTTGGGTTTTGGGGTCAGTGGGGCTTGGTGGGATCGTTTCTGTTGGGTTTTGGGGTTGGTGGGATCCCATCTGTTGGGTTTTTGGGGTTGGTAGGATCCCTTTGGTTGGGTTTTGGGGTTATTGGTATCACATCTGTTGGGTTTTGGGGTTGGTGGGGTCACATTTGTGGGGTTCTGGGGTTTGTGGGATTCCTTCTGTTGGGGGTTCTGGGGTTGGTGGGATTCCTTCTGTTGGGTTTTGGGGTTGGTGGGATCACATATTTTTGGTTTTGGGGTCATTGGGATCCAATCTGTTGGTTTTTGGGGTCATTGGGATCCCTTTTGTTGGGTTTTGGGGTTATTGGTATCACATCTGTTGGGTTTTGGGGTTGGTGGGATCCCTTTTGTTGGGTTTTGGGGTTGGTGGGAACCACACGATGGGTTTTGGGGTCAGTGGGGCTTGGTGGGATCGTTTCTGCTGGTTTTTGGGGTTGGTGGGATTGCATATGTTGGGTTTTGGGGTGGGTGGGGCCTCACAAATTGGGTTTTGGAGTTGGTGGGATTCCATCTGTTGGGTTTTGGGGTTGGTGGGGCACCACACGTTGGGTTTTGGAGTTGGTGGGATTCCTTTTGTTGGGTTTTGGGGTTGGTGGGACCTCATCTGTTGGGTTTTGGGATCGATAGGATCCCATCTGTTGGGGTTTGGGATCAGTGGGACCCCATCTGTTGGGTTTTCGGGTTGGTGGGACCCCATCTGTTGGGTTTTGGGATTGGTTGGACCCATTCTGTTGGGTTTTGGGATCGATAGGATCCCATCTGTTGGGTTTTGGGATCGGTGGGACCCCATCTGTTGGTTTTGGGATTGGTTGGACCCCATCTGTTGGGTTTTGGGATCAATAGGATCCCATCTGTTGGGTTTTGGGATCGGTGGGACCCCATCTGTTGGGTTTTCGGGTTGGTGGGACCCATTCTGTTGGGTTTTGGGATCGATAGGATCCCATCTGTTGGGATTTGGGATCAGTGGGACCCCATCTGTTGGGTTTTCGGGTTGGTGGGACCCATTCTGTTGGGTTTTGGGATCGATAGGATCCCATCTGTTGGGTTTTGGAATCGATAGGATCCCATCTGTTGGGTTTTTGGGTTGGTGGGAGCCATTCTGTTGGGTTTTGGGATCGGTTGGACCCCATTTGTTGGATTTTGGGGTCGGTAGAACCTCATCTTCTGTACTTCGGGATCGATAAGCTCACATCCATCCTCCCACACATCATTTTGGGATCGAATCCCACCCGGCACGATTCCCAAACACCTTTACGGGATGTGAAAACCCCCCTCCCCCCCCGACCCACCCCCTTTTTTTTTTTTTTTCCTTTTGGGATTTTTTTTTTTTTTTTTTTTCCTTCCTTTTTAGGTACCTGTACGAACGGATCGACGGCCGCGTGCGGGGCAACCTGCGCCAGGCCGCCATCGACCGCTTCAGCAAAGCGGATTCGGATCGTTTCGTCTTCCTGCTGTGCACGAGGGCGGGCGGCCTGGGGATCAACCTGACGGCTGCAGACACCTGCATCATCTTCGACTCCGACTGGAACCCCCAAAACGACCTCCAGGTTTGGGGGATTTGGGGTTTCGTGTCTGTAGGGTGTGTCGGGTTTGGGGTTTCGTGTCTGTAGGGTGTTGGGTTTGGGGTTTCGTGTCTGTAGGGTGTTGGGTTTGGGGTTTCGTTGGGTTTGGGGTTTCGTGTCTGTAGGGTCTTGGGTTTGGGGTTTCGGGGTTTCGTTGGGTTTGGGGTTTCGTGTCTGTAGGGTCTTGGGTTTGGGGTTTCGTGTCTGTAGGGTCTTGGGTTTGGGGTTTCGTGTCCGTAAAGTGTTGTGTTTGGGGTTTTGTGTCTGTAGGGTGTGTCGGGTTTGGGGTTTCGTGTCTGTCGGGTGTTGGGTTTGGGGTTTCGTGTCTGTCGGGTGTTGGGATTTGGGTTTCGTGTCTGTAAGGTGTTGGGTTTGGGGTTTCATGTCTGTAGGGTTTCGTTTGGTTTGGGGTTTCGTGTCTGTAGGGTGTTGGGTTTGGGGTTTTGTGTCTGTAGGATGTTGGGTTTGGGGTCCTGGGGTTGTTCTTCTTGTGGGATCTTGGGTTTGGGGTTTTGTGTCTGTCGGGTGTCGGGTTTGGGGTTTCGTGTCTGTAGGGTGTGTCGGGTTTGGGGTTTCGTGTCTGTAGGGTGTTGGGTTTGGGGTTTCGTGTCTGTAGGGTCTTGGGTTTGGGGTTTCGTTGGGTTTGGGGTTTTGTGTCTGTAGGGTGTGTTGGGTTTGGGGTTTTGTGTCTGTAGGGTGTGTCGGGTTTGGGGTTTCGTGTCTGTAGGGTGTGTTGGGTTTGGGGTTTTGTGTCCGTAGGGTGTGTTGGGTTTGGGGTTTCGTTGGGTTTGGGGTTTCGTGTCTGTAGGGTCTTGGGTTTGGGGTTTTGTGTCTGTAGGGGTGTTTGGGTTTGGGTTTTTCGTGTCTGTTTGTGTTTGGGTTTTGTTTTTTGGGGTTTTGGGTTTTGGGTTTTTTGGGTTTTTGTGTCTGTAGGGTGTTGTTTTGGGTTTGGGGGTTGGTTGGGTTTGTCTGTAGGGTTTGGGTTTTTGGGGTTTTGGGGGTTTGGGGTTTCGTGTCTGTAGGGTGTTGGGTTTGGGGTTTCGTTGGGTTTGGGGTTTCGTGTCTGTAGGGTCTTGGGTTTGGGGTTTCGTTGGGTTTGGGGTTTCGTGTCTGTAGGGTGTTGGGTTTGGGGTTTTGTGTCTGTAGGGTGTTGGGTTTGGGGTTTTGTGTCTGTAGGGTGTTGGGTTTGGGGTTTCGTGTCTGTAGGGTGTTGGGTTTGGGGTTTTGTGTCTGTAGGGTGTTGGGTTTGGGGTTTTGTGTCTGTAGGGTGTTGGGTTTGGGGTTTTGTGTCTGTAGGGTGTTGGGTTTGGGGTCCTGGGGTTGTTCTTCTTGTGGGATCTTGGGTTTGGGGTTTCGTTGGGTTTGGGGTTTTGTGTCTGCAGGGTGTGTCGGGTTTGGGGTTTCGTGTCTGTAGGGTGTTGGGTTTGGGGTTTTGTGTCCGTAGGGGTTTTTTTTTTTTGTGTCCGTAGGGTGTTGGGGGTTTTGTGTCTGTTGGGGTTTGGGGTTTGGGTCGTTTGTGTAGGGTTTGGGTGGGTTTGTAGGGTGTTGGGTTGGGTTGGGGTTTTGTGTCTGTAGGGTGTGTCGGGTTTGGGGTTTCGTGTCTGTAGGGTGTGTTGGGTTTGGGGTTTTTTTGTGTCCGGGGTTTGGGTTTTTTGGTCTGTAGGGTGTGTTGGGTTTGGGGTTTTGTGTCTGTAGGGTGTGTCGGGTTTGGGGTTTCGTGTCTGTAGGGTGTGTTGGGTTTGGGGTTTTGTGTCCGTAGGGTGTTGGGTTTGGGGTTTCGTTGGGTTTTGGGTTTTGTGTCTGTAGGGTGTCGGCTCCATGAGAAACATGGGTTGAAGATCCCAAGTTTTGGTGTTTTCCAAGAGAAACAGACTTCAAGTTTTGATTTCTCCATGAGAATTTTGAGGTCAAGACCCCAACTTTGGGTTTTCCCGAGCGAAACATGGGGTGAAGATCCCAAGTTTTGGGTTCTCCATGAGAAACATGGGGTCATATCCCCAGCTTTGGGGTTTCCCAAGAGAAACATGGGGTGAAGATCCCAAGTTTTGAGTTTTTAAGAGCAACAGACTTCAAGTTTTGGGTTCTTCATGAAAAACATGGGGTGAAGACCCCAACTTTGGGTTTTCCCAAGCGAAACATGGGGTGAATATCCCAAGTTTTGGGTTTTTCATGAAAAACATGGGGTGAAGATCCCAAGCTTTGGGTTTTCCCAAGCGAAACATGGGGTGAAGATCCCAAGTTTTGGGTTCTTCATGGGAAACATGGGGTGAATATCCCAAGTTTTGGGTTTTCAAGAGCAACAGACCTCACATTTTGGGTCCTCCATGAAAATTTGGAGGTCAAGACCCCAACTTTGCTTGGGAAAACCCCACAACACAGCACTGGCAGCCCCATATTTACCTTCGGGGCTGATCCCAAGGCCCCAAAGCCACCCTTTATCCTTTCCCCCACCCCACAGATCCAGCAATTCTCCAAGAAGGAGATCGAGGACCTCCTTCGTAAGGGTGCCTACGCTGCCATCATGGAGGAGGACGACGAAGGCTCCAAGTTCTGTGAGGAAGACATTGATCAGATCCTGCTGCGTCGCACCACCACCATCACCATCGAGAGCGAGGGGAAGGGCTCCACTTTTGCCAAGGTTTCCCCTCCCCAAAATCCTTTCTTTTTTCCTTATTTCCCATCCTTTTAGGTGGTTTTTTTTTTTGGTGTGCGTGTGTCTGAATTCTGTCTCCTTTTCCATTCCCTCCACCTTTAGGCCAGTTTCGTCGCTTCGGAAAACCGCACCGACATCGCTTTGGATGACCCCAACTTTTGGCAAAAATGGGCAAAAAAAGCTGATTTAGACCTCGATCTGCTCAACAGCAAGGTGGGTGGGTGGGTGGGGAGGGGGTCGATGGGGGCAGGGTGCTGATCTGGGTGTTAAAGAGCACGTGGAGGTGGTAGAGGGCACATAAAGATGCTAACGAGCACATAAGGATGCTAAGGAGCAGCTAGAGATGCTAAAATAAAGATGCTAAAGAGCTCCTAGAGGTGATAAAGAAGACGTAGAGGCGATATAGAAGACACAGAGATGCTGAAGAGCACATGGAGGTGATAAAGAGCACGTAAGGATGCTAAAGTGCACCTAGAGATGCAAAAGTGAAGATGCTAACGAGCACCTAAAGGTGTTGAAGAGCACCTAGAGATGCTAAAATAAAGATGCTGACGAGCACATCAAGGTGCTAAAGAGCACACAGAGATGTTAGAGAGGACATCAAGCTGTTGGAGAGCACAGAGAGATGCTAAAATAATGATGCTGTGGAGCACAAAGAGCTGATAAAGAGGACGTAGAGGTGATAAAGAGCACGTAAGGATGCTAAAGTGCACCTAGAGGTGCAGAAATGAAGATGCTAACGAGCACCTAAAGGTGTTGAACAGCACCTAAAGGTGTTGAAGAGCACATAAGGATGCTAAAGAGCACATAAGGATGTTGAAGAGCACCTAGAGATGCTAAAATAACGATGCTAAGGAGCACCTAGAGATGCTAATGAGCACCTAGAGACATTAAAATAACGATGCTAAGGACCACCTAGAGATGCTGTAGAGCACCTAGAGATGCTAAGGACCTCATAGAGATGCTAATGAGCACCTAGAGATGCTAATGAGCACCTAGAGATGCTAAGGACCTCATAGAGATGCTAATGAGCACCTAGAGATGCTAATGAGCACCTAGAGATGTCAAAATAACGATGCTGAGGAGCACCTAGAGATGCTAAGGACCTCATAGAGATGCTAATGAGCACCTAGAGATGCTAATGAGCACCTAGAGATGCTAAAATAACGATGCTAAGGAGCACCTAGAGATGCTAAGGACCTCATAGAGATGCTAAGGAGCACCTAGAGATGCTAATGAGCACCTAGAGATGCTAATGAGCACCTAGAGACATTAAATTAACGATGCTAATGAGCACCTAGAGATGCTAAGGAGCACCTAGAGACATTAACGATGCTAATGAGCACCTAGAGATGCTAATGGGCACCTAGAGATGCTAAGGACCTCATAGAGATGCTAAGGAGCACCTAGAGATGTTAAAATAACGATGCTGAGGAGCACCTAGAGATGCTAATGAGCACCTAGAGATGTCAAAATAACGATGCTGAGGACCGCATAGAGATGCTAATGAGCACCTAGAGATGCTAATGAGCACCTAGAGATGCTAAGGAGCACCTAGAGATGCTAAGCAGCACCTAGAGACATTAACGATGCTAAAGTGCACCTAGAGATGCAAAAGTGAAGATGCTAACGAGCACCTAAAGGTGTTGAAGAGCACCTAGAGATGCTAAAATAAAGATGCTGACGAGCACATCAAGGTGCTAAAGAGCACACGGAGATGTTAGAGAGGACATCAAGCTGTTGGAGAGCACAGAGAGATGCTAAAATAATGATGCTGTGGAGCACAAAGAGCTGATAAAGAGGACGTAGAGGTGATAAAGAGCACGTAAGGATGCTAAAGTGCACCTAGAGGTGCAGAAATGAAGATGCTAACGAGCACCTAAAGGTGTTGAACAGCACCTAAAGGTGTTGAAGAGCACATAAGGATGTTGAAGAGCACATAAGGATGTTGAAGAGCACCTAGAGATGCTAAAATAACAATGCTAAGGAGCACCTAGAGATGCTAATGAGCACCTAGAGATGCTAATGAGCACCTAGAGACATTAAAATAACGATGCTAAGGACCACCTAGAGATGCTGTAGAGCACCTAGAGATGCTAAGGACCTCATAGAGATGCTAATGAGCACCGAAAGATGCTAATGAGCACCTAGAGACATTAAAATAACGATGCTGAGGAGCACCTAGAGATGCTGAGGAGCACCTAGGGATGCTAATGAGCACCTAGAGATGTTAAAATAACGATGCTGAGGAGCACCTAGAGATGCTAATGAGCACCCAATGATGCTAATGAGCACCTAGGGATGCTAATGAGCACCTAGAGATGTTAAAATAACGATGCTGAGGAGCACCTAGAGATGCTGAGGAGCACCTAGAGATGCTAATGAGCACCTAATGATGCTAATGAGCACCTAGAGATGCTAATGAGCACCTAGAGACATTGAAATAACGATGCTGAGGAGCACCTAGAGATGCTAATGAGCACCTAGAGATGTCAAAATAACGATGCTGAGGAGCACCTAGAGATGCTGAGGAGCACCTAGAGATGCTAATGAGCACCTAATGATGCTAATGAGCGCCTAATGATGCTAATGAGCACCTAGAGATGTTAAAATAACGATGCTAAGGACCACATAAAGATGCTAATGAGCACCTAGGGATGCTAATGAGCACCTAGAGATGTTAAAATAACGATGCTAATGAGCACCTGGAGATGCTAATGAGCACCTAGAGACATTAAAATAACGATGCTAATGAGCACCGAAAGATGCTAATGAGCACCTAGAGATGTCAAAATAACGATGCTGAGGAGCACCTAGAGATGCTAAGGAGCACCTAGAGACATGAAAATAACGATGCTAAGGACCTCATAGAGATGCTAATGAGCACCTAGAGATGCTGAGGACCACATAAAGATGCTAATGAGCACCAAAAGATGCTAATGAGCACCTAGAGATGCTAAGGAGCACCTAGAGACATTAAAATAACGATGCTGAGGAGCATCTAGAGATGCTGAGGAGCACCCAATGATGCTAATGAGCACCGAAAGATGCTAATGAGCACCTAGAGATGTTAAAATAACGATCCTAAGGACCACTTAGAGATGTTGAGGACCACATAGAGATGCTAATGAGCACCTAATGATGCTAATGAGCACCTAGAGATGCTAATGAGCACCTAGAGACATTGAAATAACGATGCTCAGGACCACATGGAGATGCTATAGAGCACCTAACGATGCTAAAGACCACCTAGAGATGTTAAAATAAAATAACGATGCTAATGAGCACCTAACGATGCTAACGAGCCCCTAGAGATGTTAACCAGCACCTGCAGATGTTCACGCTCCCAATCTGGGCTCTTCTTTCCCCCCTTTTCCCCCCCCCCTCCCCATAGAACAACCTGGTGATCGACACGCCGCGCGTCCGCAAGCAGACCAGGCACTTCAGCACCTTGAGGGACGACGACCTGGTGGAATTTTCAGACCTGGAGAGCGAGGATGAGGAGAAACCACGAGCCAGGAGGCACGACAGGCAGCAGCAACAGCAGCAACAGCAGCAGCAGCCCCACATCTTGCATCCCTACGGCCGCACCGACTGCTTCCGAGTGGAAAAGCATCTGCTGGTCTATGGGTGAGCCCCGATAGGGGTTGATTTTGGGGTGAAAAGCAGCAAAAAAAGGGGTGGGGAGGCGAAAGAGGTTCCGTGTTTGGGTTTGGGGGGCTGGTCCTGAGGCAGAGGAAGGGGATGGAGGGGCTGGGGTTGGGGGTGGGAGGGTGCGTGAGTTGTTTTGGTGACAAACAGGAGCGAATTTTTGGGGGAAAATGCCACGTTTTGGGGGGAAAATACAATTTTGAGCCATTTTGGTGCCAGCCAGAAGCAAATGTGGGGGGGAGGAAAAAGCCATTTTGAGCCATTTTGGTGCCAGCCAGGAGGAAATTTAGGGGGAAAAAGCCATTTTGAGCCATTTTGGTGCCAAGTAGGAGCAAATTTTGGGGGAAAATGCCGTTTTGGTGCCAAGCATGGGTGCATCTTGGGGGGCAAAACACCATTTTGAGACATTTTTGTGCTAATCGTGGGTAGATATTGGGGGAAAATGCCATTTTGAGACGTTTTGGTGCCAAGTCGGAGCAAATTTTGGGGGAAAATGCCGTTTTGGTGCCAAGCATGGGTGCATCTTGGGGGGCAAAACACCATTTTCAGCCATTTTCTTGCCGATCATTAGTAGATATTTGGGGAAAATGCCATTTTTGAGCCATTTTGGTGCCAACCATGAGCAAATTTAGGGGGAAAAAGCCATTTTGAGCTATTTTCATGCCAATCATGAGTAGATATTTGGGGAAAAAGCCATTTTCAGCCATTTTGTTGCCAATCATGAGTAGATATTTGGGGAAAAAAAAAGCACAGCCCATTTTCATGCCGATCATTAGTAGATATTTGGAAAAGTCAATTTTGAGCCATTTTGGTGCCAGCCACGAGTAGATATTTGGGGAAAAAGCCATTTTGAGACGTTTTGGTGCCAATCATGAGTAGATATTTGGGGAAAAAGCCATTTTCAGCCATTTTCATGCCGATCATTAGTAGATATTTGGGGAAAATGCCATTTTTGAGCCATTTTGGTGCCAACCATGAGCAAATTTAGGGGGAAAAAGCCATTTTGAGCTATTTTCATGCCAATCATGAGTAGATATTTGGGGAAAAAGCCATTTTCAGCCATTTTGGTGTCGGTCACGAGAAAACAATTGGGAAAAAGTCAATTTTGAGCCATTTTGGTGCCAACCACGAGTAGATATTTGGGGAAAAAGTCAATTTTGAGCCATTTTGGTGCCAGCCATGAGCAAATTTGGAAGGAAAATGCCATTTTCAGCCATTTTGGTGCCAACTATTAGCAAATTTAGGGAGAAAAAGCCATTTTGAGCCATTTTTGTGCTAATCGTGAGTAGATATTTGGGGAAATGCCATTTTTTTGAGCCATTTCGTGCCAGTAGGAGATATTTGGGGGAAAAAGCCATTTTGAGCCATTTTGGTGCCAATCATGAGTAGATATTTGGGGAAAAAGCCATTTTCAGCCATTTTGGTGTCGCCAAGAAAACATGAGTAAAAAAAAGTCATTTTGATTTGGGGCCAAAAAGAGCAAATTTGGGGGGGGAAAAAGCCATTTTGAGCCATTTTGTTGCCAATCATGAGTAGATATTTGGGGAAAAAGCCATTTTGAGCCATTTTGGTGCCAATCATGAGTAGATATTTGGGGAAAAAGTCAATTTTGAGCCATTTTGTTGCCAACCATGAACAAATTTGGGGGGGGGAAAAAGCCATTTTGAGCCATTTTGGTGCCAACCATGAGCAAATTTGGAAGGAAAATGCCATTTTCAGCCATTTTGGTGCCAACTATTAGCAAATTTAGGGAGGGGAGCCATTTTTGTGCTAAAAGGGTAGATATTTGAGGAAATGCCATTTTGAGCCATTTTGGTGCTAATCAATGGGGGAGCCATTTTGAGCCATTTTGAAATGCCATTTGTCGATCACGAGCCATTTTTTGGCCATTTTGGTGCCAACCATGAGCCAGGGGGAAAAAGCCATTTTGAGCCATTTTGTTTAGGGGGGGGAAAAAGCCATTTTGAGCCATTTTGGTGCCAATCATGAGTAGATATTTGGGGAAAAAGCCATTTTGAGCCATTTTGTTGCCAATCATGAGTAGATATTTGGGGAAAAAGTCAATTTTGAGCCATTTTGTTGCCAACATTGAACAAATCTGGGGGGGGAAAAGCCATTTTGAGCCATTTTGGTGCCAACCATGAGCAAATTTGGAAGGAAAATGCCATTTTCAGCCATTTTGGTGCCAACTATTAGCAAATTTAGGGAGAAAAAGACTTCTTGAGCCATTTTTGTGCTAATTGTGGGCAGATATTTGAGGAAATGCCATTTTGAGCCATTTTGGTGCCAGCCAGGAGGAAATTTAGGGGGAAAAAGCCATTTTGAGCCATTTTGGTGCCAATCATGAGTAGATATTTGGGGAAAAAGCCATTTTCAGCCATTTTGGTGTCGATCACGAGAAAACAATTGGGAAAAAGTCAATTTTGAGCCATTTTGGTGCCAACCATGAGCAAAAAAGACTTCTTGAGCCATTTTTGCTAATTGTGAGCAAATTGGGGGGAAAATGCCATTTTGAGCCATTTTTGGGGGGCGAAAAAGCCATTTTCAGCCATTTTGGGAAGCCATTTTGAGCCATTTTGTTGCCAACCATGAGTAGATATTTGGGGAAAAAGCCATTTTGAGCCATTTTGGTGCCAATCATGAGTAGATATTTGGGGAAAAAGTCAATTTTGAGCCATTTTGTTGCCAACCACGAGTAGATATTTGGGGAAAAAGCCATTTTGAGCCATTTTGGTGCCAACCACGAGCAAATCTCGTAGAGGACATGCCATTTTGGTGCCAACCACGAGGAAATTTTGGGGAGAAAACACCATTTTGATCCCTTTTGCTGCCAAGCATGAGCCGATTCGGAAAGACGTCGGGTTTTCGGTCTCCCCCATTGCCCACCCCCCTAATTCCCACCCCTTCCTCCCCCCACAGCTGGGGTCGGTGGAGGGAAATCCTCTCCCACGGACGCTTCAAACGCCGCCTTTCGGAACGGGACGTGGAAACCATCTGTAGGGCCATCTTGGTTTACTGCCTCCTCCACTACCGGGGCGACGAGAGCATCAAAGCCTTCATTTGGGATCTCATCAGCCCTAACGAGAACGGCAAGGCCAAGGAGCTCCAAAATCACTCGGGTGAGGCTCTGGATGTGCCACGAGGCAGATGGGGACCCCTCGGGGGGGTCCCCGGTTGACATCTTTTCTTTCTTTTCATCCCTACAGGGCTCTCCATCCCAGTCCCTCGGGGTCGGAAAGGGAAGAAGGTGAAATCCCAAAACGCTTTCGACGTCCACAAAGCGGAGTGGATCCGGAAGTACAACCCCGACGCGCTGTTCCAGGATGAGAGCTACAAGAAACACCTCAAGCATCAGTGCAACAAGTGAGTTTGGGGGGCCCCAAATCCTCCCCGAATCCCATTTCTGATGGGTTTGGTCTTTGGGGTCCCATTATGGGATCAATTTTTTTTTTTTTTTTTTCTTGGGGTCCCAATACCTGTTGGGTTTTCTTCCTTGCTGGACCCAAACTTCGACGGCTTTTCTCCTTGGGGTTGACTTTTCTGTTGGGTTTTCTTTTTGGGATCTTCTTCTCTGTTGGGTTTTCTTTTGGGGTCCCCTTCTCTGTTGGGTTTTCTCTTTGGGATCTTCTTCTCTGTTGGGTTTTCTCCTTGGGGTCCCCTTCTCTGTTGGGTTTTCTCTTTGTGGTCCCCTTATCTGTTGGGTTTTCTCTTTGTGGTCCCCTTATCTGTTGGGTTTTCTCTTTGGGGTCCAATTATTTGTTGGGTTTTCTCCTTGGGATCCCATTAGTTGTTGGGTTTTCTCCTTGGGATCTTCTTCTCTGGTGGGTTTTCTCTTTTGATCCCCTTATCTGTTGGGTTTTCTCTTTTGATCCCCTTCTCTGTTGGGTTTTCTTCTTGGGATCTTCTTCTCTGTTGGGTTTTCTTTTGGGGTCCCCTTATCTGTTGGGTTTTCTTTTGGGGTTCCCTTATCTGTTGGGTTTTCTCTTTTGATCCCCTTATCTGTTGGGTTTTCTCCTTGGAATCTTCTTCTTTGTTGGGTTTTTTCTTTGGGATCTTCTTCTGTGTTGGGTTTTCTCTTTGGGATCCCCTTATCTGTTGGGTTTTCTTTTGGGGTTCCCTTCTCTGTTGGGTTTTCTCCTTGGGGTCCCCTTATCTGTTGGGTTTTCTACTTGGGATCTTCTTCTTTGTTGGGTTTTTTCTTTGGGTTCTTCTTCTGTGTTGGGTTTTCTCCTTGGGATCCCATTATTTGTTGGGTTTTCTCCTTGGGGTCCCCTTATCTGTTGGGTTTTCTCTTCGGGATCCCAATATCTTTTGGGTTTTCTCTTTGGGATCCCCTTATCTGTTGGGTTTTCTCCTTGGGATCCCATTATTTGCTGGGTTTTCTCCTTGGGATCTTCTTCTTGGTTGGGTTTTCTTTTGGGATCCCCTTCTCTGTTGGGTTTTCTTTTTGGGATCTTCTTCTCAGTTGGGTTTTCTTTTTGGGATCTTCTTCTCAGTTGGGTTTTCTTTTTGGGATCTTCTTCTCAGTTGGGTTTTCTTTTTGGGGTCCCCATATCTGTTGGGTTTTCTCCTCGGTGTCTTCTTCTATTTTGGGTTTTCTTCTTGGGATTTTCTCTGTTGGCTTTTCTCCTCAGGCTCCCCTTATCTCTCAGGTTTGCTTCCCCTTTCCCCCCCTCCCATAACTTTATGGGATTTCTTTTTGGGGTCTCCAGGGTGCTGCTCCGGGTGCGGATGCTGTACTACCTGCGGCAGGAGGTGATTGGGGACCAGGCTGAGAAGGTTCTGGCGGGGGCCATGGCCAGGTGAGTTTTATTGGGGATCCCCCAGACCCATTTTGGGGTCCCTCAGACCCATTTTGGGGTCCCCCAGTCCCTCTTCTGTGTCTCCCAGCCCATTTTGTGGTTTTCTGGTGTCCCCCAGAACCATTTTGGGATTCTCTCAGGTCCTCCTGACCCATCTTTCAGGTCATCCAACCCAATTATGGGTTCTTTGGGATCCCCCAGACCCAATTTGGGATTCTCTCAGGCCCTCCAACCCCATTTTGGAGTCCTCCAACCCCATTTTGGGGCCCTCCAGCTCCAATTTGGGGTCCTCCAGCCCCATTTTGGGATCCTTCAGTCCCATTTTGGGATCCTCCGGCCCCATTTTGGGTTCCTCCAGCCCCATTTTGGGTTCCTCCGGCCCCATTTTGAGGTCCTCCAGCCCCATTTTGAGGTCCTCCAGCCCCATTTTGTGCTCCTCCAGCCCCATTTTGTGCTCCTCCAGCCCCATTTTCTGGTCTTCCAGCCCCATTTTGGGTTCCTCCGTCCCCATTTTGAGGTCCTCCAGCCCCATTTTGAGGTCCTCCATCCCCATTTTGAGGTCCTCCAGCCCCATTTTCTGGTCCTCCAGCCCCATTTTGGGTTCCTCCAGTCCCATTTTGGGTTCCTCCAACCCCATTTTATGTTCTCCATCCCCATTTGGGGATCCTCCAACCCCCATTTTGAGCTCCTGCAGCCCCATTTTGAGGTCCTCCATCCCCATTTTGGTTTCCCCAAACCCCATTTTGGGCTTCCCCCACCCCCACTCCGTTACCCCCCATAGTCCCCACACCCCTTATAGGATTCCCACCCCATTTTCCTCCCTTCCCACCCCACAGCGAGGTCGACATCTGGTTCCCATTGGTGGAACAACTCGAGGTCCCCACAGCTTGGTGGGATGCAGAGGCCGACAAATCCCTCCTCATCGGCGTCTTCAAGCACGGTTCGTACCCTTCATTTTCCTGGGATTTGAGGGGGGCAAATTTGGGGTTCAAATCCCAGGATTTGGGGTCGAGGACGTGAGGTTGTTTGGTTTTTTTTTTTTATAGGGTATGAGAAATACAACACCATGAGAGCTGACCCCACGCTCTGCTTCTTGGAGAAAGCTGGGGGACCAGATGAGAAAGCCATCGCTGCTGAGCAGCGCCTGGACGGCAGCGACGGGTCAGTGGGGGTCCCTGACCCCATCGCTGTGACCCCAAACCCCATCGCTGTGACCCCAGACCCCATCACTGTGACCCTGACCCCATAATTGTGACCCTGACCCCATCACTGTGACCCCAAACCATAAATGTGACTCCAAACCCCATCACTGTGACCCTGACCCCATAAATGTGACCCCAAACCCCATCTCTGTGACCCTGACCCCATACCTGTGACCCCAAACCATAAATGTGACCCCAGACCCCATCACTCTGACCCTGACCTCATCAGTTTGGCTCCAAACCCCATAACTGTGACCCTGACCCCATAACTGTGACCCTGACCCCATAACTGTGACCCCAAACCCCATCACTGTGACTCTGACCCCATAACTGTGACCCCAAACCCCATCACTGTGACCCCAAACCCCATCTCTGTGACCCTGACCCCATAACTGTGACCCCAAACCCCACCACTGTGACTCTGACCCTATAACTGTGACCCCAAACCCCATCACTGTGACCCCATACCATAAATGCGACCCCAGACCCCATAACTGGGACTCCAACCTTGACCCCATTACTGTGACCCCAAACCATAAATGTGACCCCAGACCCCATCACTCTGACCCTGACCTCATCACTGTGACCCCAAACCATAAATGTGACCCCAGACCCCATCACTCTGACCCTGACCCCATAACTGTGACCCCAAACCCCGTAACTGTACCCTGACCCCATCACTGTGACCCCAAACCCCATCACTGTGACCCCAAACCCCATCACTGTGACCCTGACCCTATAATTGTGACCCCTGACCCTATAACTGTGACCCCAAACCCCATCACTGTGACCCTGACCCCATAACTGTGACCCCAAACCCCATCACTGTGACCCCAAACCATAAATGCGACCCCAGACCCCATAACTGGGACTCCAAGCCATAAATGTGACCCCAAACCCCATCACTGTGACCCCAAATCCCATTGCTGTGACCCTGACCCCATAACTGTGACCCCAAACCCCATCACTGTGACCCCAAATCATAAATGCGACCCCAGACCCCATAACTGGGACTCCAAGCCATAAATGTGACCCTAGACCCCATAACTGTGACCCTGACCCCATAACTGTGACCCCAAACCGTAATTGTGACCCCAAACCATAAATGCCATAAATGTGACCCCAAACTCCATCACTCTGACCCTGACCCCATAATTGTGACCCCAAACCATAAATGCCATAAATGTGACCCCAAACTCCATCACTCTGACCCTGACCCCATAATTGTGACCCCAAACCATAAATGCCATAAATGTGACCCCAAACCCCATCACTCTGACCCTGACCCCGTAATTGTGACTGTGACCCTGACCCCTAACGAGGTCCCCAACCCCAATGATGTCCCCCAATCCTAACGACATCCCCCAGCCCTAATGAGGTCCCCAACCCTAATGAGATCCCCAACCCCAAAGATGTCCCCAGCCCCAATGAGGTCCCCGACCCCAAAGATGTCCCCCCACCCTAACGAGGTCCCCAACCCCAACGATGTCCCCCAACCCTAATGAGTCCCCAATCCCAATCGTGTCCCCCAGCCCTAACGAGGTCCCCAACCCCAATGAGATCCCCCAACCCTAATGAGTCCCCCACCCCTAATGATGTCCCCCAACCCCAATGATGTCCCCCAACCCTAATGATGTCCCCCACCCTAACGAGGTCCCCCAGCCCTAACGAGGTCCCCAACCCCAACGATGCCCCCCAATCCTAATGAGTCCCCAGTCGTGTCCCCCAATCCTAACGATGTCCCCCAATCCTAACAAGGTCCTCAACCCTAATGAGATCCCCCAATCCTAATGATGTCCCCCAATCCTAACGAGGTCCCCAACCCCAGTGATGTCCCCCAATCCTAAAGATGTCCCCCAGCCCTAATGAGTCCCCCACCCCAACAAGGTCCCTAACCCCAACGGGGTCCCCAAACCTAACGAGGTCCCTGACCCCAAAGATGTCCCCCCACCCTAACGATGTCCCCCAACCCCAATGATGTCCCCCAACCCTAACGAGGTCCCCAACCCAAACGATGTCCCCCAGCCCTAACGATGTCCCCCAACCCTAATGAGTCCCCAATCCCAATCATGTCCCCCAGCCCTAACGAGGTCCCCAACCCCAATGATGTCCCCCAGCCCTAACGAGGTCCCCAGCGCTAACGAGGTCCCCAACCCCAATGATGTCCCCAACCCTAATGAGATCCCCAACCCTAATGATGTCCCCCACCCTAACGAGGTCCCCAACCCAACAATGTCCCCCAACCCTAATGAGTCCCCAGCCCTAATGAGGTCCCCAACCCCAGTGATGTCCCCCAACCCTAAAGATGTCCCCAACCCTAACAGTGTCCCCAGCCCTAACGATGTCCCCCACCCCTAACGATGTCCCCACCCCTAACGATGTCCCCACCCCTAACGATGTCCCCAACCCTAATGATGTCCCCAACCCCAATGAGGTCCCCAACCCCAATGATGTCCCCCAATCCTAACGATGTCCCCCAACCCTAATGAGTCCCCAATCCTAACGATGTCCCCCACCCCTAATGATGTCCCCAACCCTAATGAGATCCCCAACCCTAATGATGTCCCCCACCCTAACGAGGTCCCCAACCCAACAATGTCCCCCAGCCCTAACGAGGTCCCCAACCCCAACGAGGTCCGCAACCCCAATGATGTCCCCTAATCCTAACGATGTCCCCCAACCCTAACGAAGTCCCTAACCCTAACGAGGTCCCTAATTAGGGGCGGTGCCGCTGATGACTGTGCCATGCTAATACCGACCGGCGTTGGCCGGGATGAGTTCAACCTTTCTCAGGACGTTCTGAGGCACCTCTGTAGGGTCGGGGTAGCTTAATGGGGTCGTTAGCATTTTTGGGATCGTTTAACGAGGTTTTGGGGTCGGGGGTGTCACCGTTGTCCCCTCTGTCCCCCCAACCCAGCATGGATTTCGACAAGGACTGCGAGGACCCCGAATACAAACCCCTCCAAGGGGCGGCGAAGGAGGGGGACGAGGAGGTGAGCAGCAGGGGCCGATCCTACAGAGATCCTACAGCGATCCTACAGAGATCCTATAGTGATCCTACAACGATCCTACAGCTAATGAGGTGAGGGTAACGAGCTCGTCCCCACCTCGTGGCCCTTTTGTCCCTACAGAGCGACCCGTTGATGCTGCTGGACGAGGAGATCTCGGTGGTGGATGGGGACGAAGGTAATGGGGTGGGAAGGGTTTGGGGACGCGGCACACTTGGGGTCTTCACCTCTACGGGGTGACCCTATTGGGGTGGAGATGATCCCTTTGTGGGATCTTCATCTCTGTGGGGTGGGGGTGGCACCAAAGGGATGGGGATTTTCCCACTGGGATGGAGGTGACCCCAAAGGGATGGCGATGTCCCTATTGGGGTCTCCACCTTTATGGGATGGGGATTTTCCCACTGGGATGGAGATGACCCCAAAGGGATGGAGATGACCCCAATGGGAGGGAGATGACCCCAAAGGGATGGAGATGTCCCTATTGGGGTCTCCACCTTTATGGGATGGGGATTTTCCCACTGGGATGGAGATGACCCCAAAGGGATGGAGATGACCCCAATGGGAGGGAGATGACCCCAAAGGAATGGAGATGTCCCTATTGGGGTCTCCACCTTTATGGGATGGGGATTTTCCCACTGGGATGGAGATGACCCCAAAGGGATGGAGATGTCCCTATTGGGGTCTCCACCTTTATGGGATGGGGATTTTCCCAAAGGGATGGAGATGACCCCAAAGGGATGGAGATGTCCCTATTGGGGTCTCCACCTTTATGGGATGGGGATGTCCCCACTGGGATGGAGATGACCCCAAAGGGATGGAGGTGACCCCAAAGGGATGGCCATGTCCCTATTGGGGTCTCCACCTTTATGGGATGGAGGTGACCCCAATGAGATGGAGGTGACCCCAATGGGATGGAGGTGACCCTAAAGGGATGGAGATGTTCCT
The DNA here is from genome assembly GCA_036346035.1 of Crossoptilon crossoptilon. Lineage (NCBI taxonomy): Eukaryota > Metazoa > Chordata > Aves > Galliformes > Phasianidae > Crossoptilon > Crossoptilon crossoptilon. Next base: position 20,599 of record JARXNR010000568.1, on the reverse strand, counting down.
ATTGGGGTCTCCACCTTTATGGGATGGGGATGTCCCAAATGCAATGGTGACGATCCCATTGTGGGATCTCCACCATTATGGGATGGAGATGTCCCTATTGGGGTCTCCACGTCTATGGGATGGAGATGACCCCATTGGGACAGAGATTTTCCCATTGGGGTGGAGATGATCCCATTGTGGGATCTCCAACTTAATGGGATGGAGATGACCCCAATGGGATGAAGATGATCCCATTGTGGGATCTTCACCTCTATGGGATGGAGATGTCCCTATTGGGATCTCCTGCTTTATGGGATGGAGATGACCCCAAAGGGATGGAGATGTTCCTATTGGGATGGAGATGTCCCTATTGGGATCTCCACCTTTATGGGATGGAAATGTTCCCATTGGGATGGAACTGACCCCAAAGGGATGGAGACGACCCCAAAGGGATGGCGATGTCCCTACTGGGGTCTCCACCTTTATGGGATGGGGATTTTCCCATTGGGATGGAGATGTTCCTATTGGGATGGAGATGACCCCAAAGGGATGGAGATGTTCCCATTGGGATCTTCCCCTCTATGGGATGGAGATGTCCCTATTGGGATCTCCACCTTTATGGGATAGGGATGTCCCCAATGGGATGGAAATGTTCCTATTGGGGTCTTCACCTCTATGGGATGGAGATGTTCCTATTGGGGTCTCCACCTTTATGGGATGGGGATGTTCCCAAAGGGATGGAGCTGACCCCAAAGGGATGGAGACGACCTCTATGGGATGGAAATGTCCCTATTGGGATCTCCACCTTTATGGGATGGAGATGACCCCAATGGGATGGAGATAATCCCATTGTGGGATCTCCACCTCTATGGGATGGAAATGTCCCTATTGGGTCTCCACCTTTATGGGATGGGGATGTTCCCATTGGGATGGAGATGACCCCAAAGGGATGGAGCTGACCCCAAAGGGATGGTGATGTCCATACTGGGTTCTCCACCTTTATGGGGTGGAGATGACCCCAATGGGATGGAGATGACCCCAATGGGATGGAGATGTTCCTATTGGGGTCTCCACCTTTATGGGATGGAGATGACCCCATTGGGACGGAGATTTTCCCATTGGGATGGAGATGATCCCATTGTGGGATCTTCACCTCTATGGGATGGAAATGTCCCTATTGGGTCTCCACCTTTATGGGATGGGGATGACCCCAAAGGGATGGGGGTGACCCCAAAGGGATGGAGATGTCCATACTGGGTTCTCCACCTTTATGGGGTGGAGATGACCCCAGTGGGATGGAGATGACCCCAATGGGATGGAGATGTTCCTATTGGGGTCTCCACCTCTATGGGATGGAGATGACCCCAATGGGATGGAGATGACCCCAATGGGATGGAGATGTTCCTATTGGGATCTCCACCTCTATGGGATGGAGATGACCCCAATGGGATGGGGATGACCCCAATGGGATGGAGATGACCCCAATGGGATGGAGATGACCCCAATGGGATGGAGATGTCCCTACTGGGATCTCCACCTTTATGGGGTGGAGTTGACCCCAATGGGATGGCGAATCTCCCTCCAACCCCCATAAGACCTCCTAAAATCTATCCCTAACCCCATTATCCCCATATTCCCCCCCTCCTCTTAAGGTCCTCCAGGCCAGTTGGTGACGTGGCCGGCCAGCTCGGTGCTGACGGCCCGGTTACGCCGTTTGGTAGCCGCGTGCCAACGCTCGTGTCACCGGCAACGCCTGCGGGTCGAGGCGGCCGCGCGGGGAGAGAGGAGGCGGAGGCGGTGCGAGGCAGCCTGCAAGCTGAAGGAGATGGCCAGGAGGCAGAAACAGCAGAGGTGATGATGAAGTTTTGGGATGATCTAGCGGGGTTTCGGGGGCGTCGGGAGGTTCTGAGATGGGTTTTGGGGGTGTCGGAGGTCCTGCGTTGGGTTTTGGGGGTCTTAGAGGTCCTGCGTTGGGTTTTGGGGGTCTCGGAGGTCCTGCGTTGGGTTTTGGGGTTGGTTGGGAGGTCCTGCGTTGGGTTTTGGGGGTCTTAGAGGTCCTGCGTTGGGTTTTGGGGGTCTCGGAGGTCCTGCGTTGGGTTTTGGGGTTGGTTGGAAGGTCTTGTGTTGGGTTTTGGGGTCTTGGAGGTCCTGCGTTGGGTTTTGGGGTTGGTTGGGAGGTCCTGTGTTGGGTTTTGGGGGTTAGGAGGTCCTGTGTTGGGTTTTAGGGTTGGTTGGGAGGTCCTGTGTTGGGTTTTGGGGTTGGTTGGGAGGTCCTGTGTTGGGTTTTGGGGTCTTGGAGGTCCTGCGTTGGGTTTTGGGGTTGGTTGGGAGGTCTTGTGTTGGGTTTTGGGGTCTTGGAGGTCCTGTGTTGGGTTTTGGGGTTGGTTGGGAGGTCTTGTGTTGGGTTTTGGGGTCTTGGAGGTCCTGCGTTGGGTTTTGGGGTTGGTTGGGAGGTCCTGCGTTGGGTTTTGTGGTCTTGGAGGTCCTGTGTTGGGTTTTGGGGTTGGTTGGGAGGTCCTGCGTTGGGTTTTGGGGTCTTGGAGGTCCTGCGTTGGGTTTTGGGGTTGGTTGGGAGGTCCTGTGTTGGGTTTTGGGGTTGGTTGGGAGGTCCTGTGTTGGGTTTTGGGGTTGGTTGGGAGGTCCTGTGTTGGGTTTTGGGGTTGGTTGGGACCTCGTGTGTTGGGTTTTGGGGGTTAGGAGGTCCTGTGATGAGTTTTGGGTTGGTGGGACCACATGTGTTGAGTTTTGGGGTTGGTGGAACCTCGTGTGTTGGGTTTTGGGGTACTCGAGGTCCAGTGTTGGGTTTTGGGGTTGGTGGGACCACATATGTTGAGTTTTCGGGTTCTGGGACTTTGCGTGTTGGGTTTTGGGGTTGGTAGGATCATACATGTTGGGTTTTGGGGTTGGTAGGACTCCATCTATCGGGTTTTGGGGTTGGTAGGACCCCATGCATTGGCTTTTTGGGGTTGGTGTTGAGTTCTGGAATGCTGTAGCGTCACCTGTGGGGTTTTAGGTCTTCAAGAATCCCCATTTCTTCCCTTCAACCCCACAAACCTTTCGGGTTCCCACCTCCAATGATCCTGCAGGTGGACGCGCCGCGAACAAGCCGACTTCTACCGCGTGGTTTCCACTTATGGGGTGGAATTTGAACCCGAAACGCGACGTTTCCGTTGGGGTCGATTCCGTGCCCTGGCCAGGCTGGAAAGGAAAACGGATGAGAGTTTGGCCAAATTCTTCCACGGGTTCGTGGCCATGTGCCGTCAGGTCTGCCGACTGCCACCGGCACCAGGAGACGGTAGGATTTAGGGTCGTGGCCCTATAAAGGGGAAGACGGGTGGATGGGGTGGTGGGGATGGGGGTTTGGGGTGTCCCAGTGGGGTTGAAAGGCTGTGGGATGCGGGGTTTCCCATTGGGACGTTGGTTGGGGGCATCTCTGTAGGGTTTGGGGTGTCCCAGTGGGGTTTGGGGTGTCTTTGTGGGGTTGAAAGGCAGTGGGATGTAGGGTTTCCCTGTTGGGATTTGGGATTCCCTATTGGGATGTTGGTTGGAGGACATCTCTGTGGGGTTTGGGGTGTCCCAGTGGGGTTGAAAGGTGGTGGGATTTGGGGTTCCCCTTTGGGATGTTGGTGGGGGGCATCTCTGTGGGGTTTGGGGTGTCTCTTGGGGTTGGAGGATGTAGGGTTTCCCATTGGGACATTGGTTGGGGGCATCTCTGTGGGGTTTGGGGTGTCCCAGTGGGGTTGAAAGGTGGTGGGATTTGGGTTTTCCCATTGGGACGTTGGTTGGGGGCATCTCTGTAGGGTTTGGGGTGTCTTTGTAGGGTTGAAAGGCAGTGGGATGTAGGGTTTCCCTGTTGGGATTTGGGATTCCCTATTGGGATGTTGGTTGGAGGACATCTCTGTAGGGTTTGGGGTGTCTCTGTGGGGTTGGGGGATGTGGGGTTCCCTATTGGGATGTTGGTTGGGGGCATCTCTGTGGGGTTTGGGGTGTCCCAGTGGGGTTTGGGGTGTCTCTGTGGGGTTGAAAGGCAGTGGGATGTAGGGTTCCCTGTTGGGATTTGGGGTTCCCCGTTGGGACGTTGTTTGAAGGACATCTGTAGGGTTTGAGATGTCTCTTGGGGTTGGGGGGTGTGGGGTTCCTCATAGGGATGTTGGTTGGGGGCATCTTTGTGGGGTTTGGAGTGTCCCAGTGGGGTTGAAAGGCAGTGGGATGTAGGGTTTCCCTGTTGGGATTTGGGATTCCCTATTGGGATGTTGGTTGGAGGACATCTCTGTGGGGTTTGGGGTGTCTCTTGGGGTTGGAGGATGTAGGGTTTCCCATCGGGACGTTGGTTGGGGGCATCTCTGTGGGGTTTGGGATGTCCCAGTGGGGTTGAAAGGTGGTGGGATTTGGGGTTCCCCATTGGTAAGTTGGTTGAAGGACATCTGTGGGGTTTGGGGTGTCTCTGTGGGGTTGGGGGATGCGGGGTTTCCCATTGGGATGTTGGTGGGGGGCATCTCTGTGGGGTTTGGGGTGTCCCAGTGGGGTTTGGGGTGTCTTTGTGGGGTTGAAAGGCAGTGGGATGTGGGGTTCCCTGTTGGGATTTGGGATTCCCTATTGGGATGTTGGTTGGGGGCATCTCTGTGGGGTTTGGGGTGTCTCTGTGGGGTTGGGGGATGTGGGGTTCCCTATTGGGATGTTGGTTGGGGGCATCTCTGTGGGGTTTGGGGTGTCCCAGTGGGGTTTGGGGTGTCTTTGTGGGGTTGAAAGGCAGTGGGATGTAGGGTTTCCCTGTTGGGATTTGGGATTCCCTATTGGGATGTTGGTTGAAGGACATCTCTGTAGGGTTTGAGATGTCTCTTGGGGTTGGGGGATGTGGGGTTCCTCATAGGGATGTTGGTTGGGGGCATCTTTGTGGGGTTTGGAGTGTCCCAGTGGGGTTGAAAGGCAGTGGGATGTAGGGTTTCCCTGTTGGGATTTGGGATTCCCTATTGGGATGTTGGTTGGAGGACATCTCTGTGGGGTTTGGGGTGTCTCTTGGGGTTGGAGGATGTAGGGTTTCCCATTGGGACATTGGTTGGGGGCATCTCTGTAGGGTTTGGGGTGTCTTTGTGGGGTTGAAAGGCAGTGGGATTTGGGGTTTCCCATTGGGGGTTGGAGGACGTCTTTTCCCCATGGGGTTTTGGGGCTCATCCCTGTGGGCTGATTTTGGGGGGGTTCCCATTGGGGGAAGACTGAAATGGGGTTGGAGGATTTTATGGGGTTGGGTGTGGGGTTTCCATTGGGAGTTGGAAGACATCTTTATGGGGTTGGAGGATGTCTTTATGGGGTTGGGTGTTGAATTTATGGGGTTGGAGGACGTCTTTATGGGGTTGGGTGATGTGTTCATGGTGCTGGAGGACGTCTTTATGGAGTTGGAGAACATTGCTGGGTTTGGAGAACATCTCCATGGGCTTGGAGGATGTCTTTATGGGGTTGGAAGACATCTTTATGGGGTTGGGTGATGTCTTTATGGGGTTGGAGGACGTCTTTATGGGGTTGGAGAACGTCTCTGTGGGGTTGGAGGACGTCTTTATGGGGTTGGAGGACGTCTTTATGGGGTTGGAGAACCTCTCCATGGTTTGGGGAACATCTCCATGGGGTTGGAGGACGTCTTAATGGGGTTGGAGGACGTCTTTATGGGGTTGGAGGACGTCTTTATGGGGTTGGAGGACGTCCTCCACCCGGTCCAGACCTTCCAGCGTGGTGGCAACGTGGACGACACGATGGAGAACTTCTCCACGGCGTGGCCCGGCACGGTTTGGCACGACCCGAAGCCACCGTCATCGGCGATCCGGATTTTTCCTTCTTGGCATCTCGTTGTCGTTTTCTCCGTGCCCAAACGTCGCCCGGTGGTGGTGGTGGTGGTGGTGGTGGTGGTGGTGGCCTCCAGGTGTCACCTGCTGGTGGTGGTGGTGGTGGTGGACCAACGGTGCAGCCCCACGGCACGGAAGATGAGGATTCGGAGCTGGAGATGGGGAAGATGTCGGCCACCGGGTCCGAATCGTCGTCGTGCGATGAGGACAGCGATGAGGAGAGGGGTGAGCGGGGTGGGGGATAGGAAAGGGGTGGTGGGAGGGGACTCCAAAATTTTGGGGGTAGTAATCTCCAATAGTCCTGTGGGATCTCACCATGGTTTGGTGATGGGATCATAGTGAGGTTTGGTGGTGGGATCTCCAAGAGTCGGTGGTGGGATCTCAGCATGGTTTGGTGGTGGGATCTCAGCATGGTTTGGTGGTGGGATCTCTGCATGGTTTGGTGGTAGAATCTGGCCATGGTTTGGTGGTGGGATCTCCAAGGTTTGGTGGTAGAATCTGGCCATGGTTTGGTGATGGGATCACAGTGAGGTTTGGTGGTGGGATCTCAGTGTGGTTTGGTGGTGGGACATCCAAAATTTGGTGGTGGGATCTCCAAGGTTTGCTGGTGGGACATCCAAAATTTGGTGGTGGGACATCCAAAATTTGGTGGTAGGATCTCCGAGAGTCAGTGGTGGGATCTCCCAGATTCCCGCACAGGTTTCCCAGACCCCAAAATATACTCCAAGGTTTGGTGGTGGATCCCCAAAATTTCCCATAGGAACCCCCAAATTTCACAGAATTCACGCAAAATTTTTTCGCCGTAGTTCACCCCAAAAAATAATTCTGTGTAAGGCCTCAAAAATTTCCCAGAAATTTCCTGGCCACATTTCCCATAAAATTCCCCAAAATTCCCAAAATTGGCCACGCCAAAGTTCCCATAAGGACACCAGAATTTTCCCCAATTTCCTCCCAATTTCCCATAGACGCTTACAATTTCCCCTAGGACCCCAAAATACCCCTAAGATCTCCCCAAATTCCCCCCAAATTTCCCATAAGACCCCAAAATTTCCCCCAAAATTTCCCCCAAATTTCCCCTAGGACCCCAAAATTCCCCCCAAAATTCCTTCAAATTCCTGCATAAGATTCCCACCATTTCCCCCACATTGCAAATTCCCCCGCGAAAATTCACACCATAAGGCTCCCCCAATTTCCGTCAAGAAAAATTTCCCCCAAATTTCCTCATAAACCCTTAGTTCCCATAAGACCCCAAATTTCCCCCCCCCAAATTCCACCAAAGGTTTCCATAACCCCCAAATTCCCTCCCAATTGTCCCAAATCCCCTAAGACCCCAAAAATTACCGCAAATTCCTCCCAACATTTCCCACATTCATAAGACCCCCAAAATTTCCCCTAGGACCTGAAATGCCCCCAAATTTCAACCCCAAAAGTCACCAAATTCCCTCCAGAATATTTCCTGCCAACACATCAGACCACAAATTTTCCCATAAGTCCCCAAAATTCCCCCAAAATTTCCCATAAGACCCCAAAATTCCCCCAAATTCCCCCCAAATTTCCCCAGATTCCCCCGAATTTCCCAAAATTCCCCCAAAATTTCCCCCAATTCCCCCCAACATTTCCCAAAATTCCTCCAAAATTTCCCATAAGACCCCAAAATTCCTCCCAAATTTCCCAAAATTCCTCCCAAATTTCCCAAAATTCCCCCCAAATTTCCCAAAATTCCCCCAAAATTTCGCAAAATTCCTCCAAAATTTCCCATAATACGTTCCCAGACGATTCCCCCAAATGCCCCCCAATTTTCCCCGATTCCAAGAATTTTTCCAAAATTCTCCCACCATTTCCGGTTCCCCCCCCCCCCAATTAATTTCCATGATCCCTCCCCCCAAATTAATTTTGACCCCCCCCCCCAATTAATTTCCATGCTTCCCCCTTAATTTCTGCCCCCTCCCCCCCAATTAATTTCCATGACCTCTCCCCCCCCCCCCAATTAATTTTACCCCTCCCCCAATTAATTTCCATGCTGCCCCCCCCCTTAATTTTGGGACCTCCCCCCCCCCCCCAATTAATTTTCAGCTCCCTCCCCCCCATTAATTTCTATCACCCCCCCCACCTTAATTTTAGGACACTTCCCCCCCTTAATTAATTCTGCCCCCTCCCCCCATTAATTCCCATGACCCCCCCCCAATTAATTTCCATGACCCCCCCCGATTAATTTCAAGGACCCTCCCCCAATTAATTTAAAGGACCCCCCCTTAATTAATTTCCAGGACCCCCCTCCCTCCCACCCCCAATTAATTTCTATGACCCCCCCAATTAATTTAAAGGACCCCCCCCATCCAAACAAAACCTTTGCAGACCCCCCTCATTAACTTACCCCGCCTTCCTAATTAATTAACTAATTAACTAATAATCCTTCCCTCCAATTAATTTAATGGTCCCCATTAATTTAATTAAACTACTCTCAATTAATTTAAAGGACCCCCCCCCCAAAAAAATAAAACCTTTGCAGACCCCGCTCATTAACTTACACCGCCCCGACGTTTGGAGCAGATCTGCCACGTGGTGCTGACGGGTCAATGGCCTGAACACGAAACCCCCCCCCAATTAATTTTAATGTTCCCAGGAGGGGGGGGGATGGGGGGGGGGCGGGGGGGGGCCCTACAAATTTTGGGGACCCCCCCCCCCAAATCACCCCCCAACATTTGCCCGCCCCCCCCCCATCCCTGCCCCCTAATTAATTAATTGCGCCCCCCCCCACCCCCCCCCAATGTGAGTCTGGGTTTTTGGGTTTTTTTTTTTTTTGGGGGGGGGGGGGGGAATTTGGGGATTTTGGGAGACCCCCCCCCGAATTTTGGGACCCCCCCCATCTTGAATTTTGGGAGTCATTTTAAGTGCGCGGTCCCTTTAAATATGGGGGTCCCTGTAATTGGGGGGGGGTCCCTTTAAAAATGGGGGGGTCCCTTTAATTGGGGAGGGGGGGGTCCCTTTAATTTCAGGCCTATTTTCCCCATTAGGAGTCAAATTTTGGGACCCCCACCCGATTTTTGGGACCCCCCCCATCTTGAAATTTTGGAGACGTTTTGAAGTGAGCTGTCTCTTTAAATTTGGGGGGGTCCCTTTAATTGGGGAGGGGGGGTCCCTTTAATTTCAGGCCTATTTTCCCCATTTGGAGTCAAATTTCAGGACCCCCCCTCAAATTTCGGGACCCCCCCCAAATTTTGGGACCCCCCCCATCGTGAAATTTTGGGAGTCATTTTGGAGTGCGCTGTCCCTTTAAATATGGGGAGGATCCTTTAAATATGGAGGGGGTTCCTTTAAAAATGGGGGGGTCTCTTTAATTGGGGGGGGGTCCCTTTAATTTCGGGCCCATTTCCCCCATTAGGAATCAAATTTCAGGACCCCCCCTCAAATTTCGGGACCCCCCCCGAATTTTGGGACCCCCCCCATCTTGAATTTTGGGAGTCATTTTAAGTGCGCGGTCCCTTTAAATATGGGGGTCCCTTTAATTGGGGGGGGTCCCTTTAAAAATGTGGGGGTCCCTTTAATTGGGGAGGGGGGGTCCCTTTAATTTCAGGCCTATTTTCCCTATTAGGAGTCAAATTTTGGGACCCCCCCCCGAATTTTGGGACCCCCCCCCATCTTGAAATTTGGGAGTCGTTTTGGAGTGCGCGGTCCCTTTAAATATGGGGGGGGTCCCTTTAATTTCAGGCCTATTTTCCCCATTTGGAGTCAAATTTCGGGACCCCCCCTCAAATTTTGGGACACCCCCCCGAAATGTTGGGACCCCCCCATCTTGAAATTTGGGAGTCGTTTTGGAGTGCGCGGTCCCTTTAAATATGGGGGTACCTTTAATTGGGGAGGGTCCCTTTAAATATGGGGGGGGTCCCTTTAATTTCAGGCCTATTTTCCCCATTAGGAGTCAAATTTCGGGACCCCCCCTCAAATTTCGGGACCCCCCCCCGAATTTTGGGACCCCCCCATCTTGAATTTTGGGAGTCATTTTGGAGTGCGCTGTCCCTTTAAATATGGGGGGGTCCCTTTAATTGGAGGTGGGGGGTCCCTTTACTTTCAGGCCCGTTTCCCCCATTAGGAGTCAAATTTGGGGACCCCCCCTTAAATTTTGGGACCCCCCTAAATTTTGGGACCCTCCCCCGAAATTTTGGGACCACCCCCCCCATCTTGAATTTTGGGAGTCATTTTAAGTGCGCGGTCCCTTTAAATATGGGGGTCCATTAAATTGGGGGGGGTCCCTTTGAATATGGGGGGGGTCCCTTTAATTTTAGGCCCATTTCCCCCATTAGGAGTCAAATTTTGGGACCCCCCCTCAAATTTCGGGACACCCCCAGAAATTTTGGGACCCCCCATCTTGAATTTTGGGAGCCATTTTGGAGTGCGCGGTCCCTTTAAATATGGGGGGGTCCCTTTAATTTCAGGCCTATTTCCCCTATTAGGAATCAAATTTTGGGACCCCCCCTCAAATTTCGGGACCCCCCCCAATATTAGGACCCCCCCGAATTTTAGGACCCGCCCCAAATTTTGGGACCCCCCCCCTCTTTTAATCTGGGAGCCATTTTGGAGTGCGCGGTCCCTTTAAATATGGGGGGGTCCCTTTAATTTCAGGCCTATTTCCCCTATTAGGAGTCAAATTTTGGGACCCCCCCTCAAATTTTGGGACCCCCTCTCAAATTTTGGGACCCCCCCCAATCTTATGACCCCCCCAAATTTTGGGACCCCCCCCAAATTTTGGGACCCCCCCTTTTAATCTGGGAGCCATTTTGAAGTGCGCGGTCCCTTTAAATATGGGGGGGGTCCCTTTAATTTCAGGCCTATTTTCCCCATTAGGAGTCAAATTTCGGGACCCCCCCCAAATTTTGGGACCCCCACCAATTTTAGGACCCCCCCAATTTTGGGACCCCCCCCAGATTTTGCGACCCCCCCCTCTTTTCATCTGGGAGCCATTTTGGAGTGCGCGGTCCCTTTAAATATGGGGGGGTCCCTTTAATTTCAGGCCCTTTCCCCCCATTAGGAGTCAAATTTTGGGACCCCCCCTCAAATTTCGGGACCCCCCCGAATTTTAGGACCCCCCCCAAATTTTGGGACCCCCCCCCAGATTTTGGGACCCCCCCCCTCTTTTAATCTGGGAGCCATTTTGGAGTGCGCGGTCCCTTTAAATATGGGGGGGGTCCCTTTAATTTCAGGCCTATTTCCCCATTAGGAGTCATATTTCGGGACCCCCCCCAATTTTTGGGACCCCCCCCATTTAATTTGGGACCCCCCCCAATTTTAGGACCCCCCCTCAAATTTTGGGACCCCCCTCAAATTTTGGGACCCCCCCCCTTTTAATCTGGGAGCCATTTTGGAGTGCGCGGTCCCTTTAAATATGGGGGGGTCCCTTTAATTTCAGGCCTATTTCCCCTATTAGGAGTCAAATTTTGGGACCCCCCCTCAAATTTTGGGACCCCCCCGAATTTTGGGACCCCCCCCAATTTTGGGACCCCCCCCTCTTTTCATCTGGGAGCCATTTTGGAGTGCGCGGTCCCTTTAAATATGGGGGGGGGTCCCTTTAATTTCAGGCCCTTTCCCCCCATTAGGAGTCAAATTTCGGGACCCCCCCTCAAATTTCGGGACCCCCCCCAATTTTAGGACCCCCCCGAATTTTAGGACCCCCCCCAGATTTTGGGACCCCCCCCTCTTTTCATCTGGGAGCCATTTTGGAGTGCGCGGTCCCTTTAAATATGGGGGGGTCCCTTTAATTTCAGGCCTATTTCCCCTATTAGGAGTCAAATTTTGGGACCCCCCCTCAAATTTTGGGACCCCCCCTCAAATTTTAGGACCCCCCCAAATTTTGGGACCCCCCCCAGATTTTGGGACCCCCCCCTCTTTTCATCTGGGACCCATTTTGGAGTGCGCGGTCCCTTTAAATATGGGGGGGGGTCCCTTTAATTTCAGGCCCTTTCCCCCCATTAGGAGTCAAATTTTGGGACCCCCCCTCAAATGTTGGGACCCCCCCCAATTTTAGGACCCCCCCAAATTTTGGGACCCCCCCCAAATTTTGGGACCCCCCCCTCTTTTAATCTGGGAGCCATTTTGGAGTGCGCGGTCCCTTTAAATATGGGGGGGTCCCTTTAATTTCAGGCCTATTTCCCCTATTTGGAGTCAAATTTCGGGACCCCCCCTCAAATTTTGGGACCCCCCCCTCAAATTTTGGGACCCCCCCCAATTTTAGGACCCCCCCCAAATTTTGGGACCCCCCCCAAATTTTGGGACCCCCCCCCTCTTTTAATCTGGGAGCCATTTTGGAGTGCGCGGTCCCTTTAAATATGGGGGGGGGTCCCTTTAATTTCAGGCCCTTTCCCCCCATTAGGAGTCAAATTTCGGGACCCCCCCTCAAATTTCGGGACCCCCCCCCAATTTTAGGACCCCCCCCAAATTTTGGGACCCCCCCCAAATTTTGGGACCCCCCCCTCTTTTAATCTGGGAGCCATTTTGGAGTGCGCGGTCCCTTTAAATATGGGGGGGGGTCCCTTTAATTTCAGGCCCTTTCCCCCCATTAGGAGTCAAATTTCGGGACCCCCCCCCCCCCCCCTCAAATTTCGGGACCCCCCAGAATTTTAGGACCCCCCCAAATTTTGGGACCCCCCCCCAAATTTTGGGACCCCCCCCCTCTTTTAATCTGGGAGCCATTTTGGAGTGCGCGGTCCCTTTAAATATGGGGGGGGTCCCTTTAATTTCAGGCCCTTTCCCCCCATTAGGAGTCAAATTTCGGGACCCCCCCTCAAATTTCGGGACCCCCCCCCAATTTTAGGACCCCCCCGAATTTTAGGACCCCCCCCAAATTTTGGGACCCCCCCCCCTCTTTTAATCTGGGAGCCATTTTGGAGTGCGCGGTCCCTTTAAATATGGGGGGGTCCCTTTAAATATGGGGGGGGTCCCTTTAATTTCAGGCCCTTTCCCCCCATTAGGAGTCAAATTTTGGGACCCCCCCTCAAATTTCGGGACCCCCCCCAATTTTAGGACCCCCCCGAATTTTAGGACCCCCCCCCAAATTTTGGGACCCCCCCCCCTCTTTTCATCTGGGAGCCATTTTGGAGTTCGCGGTCCCTTTAAATATGGGGGGGGTCCCTTTAATTTCAGGCCCTTTCCCCCCATTAGGAGTCAAATTTCGGGACCCCCCCTCAAATTTCGGGACCCCCCCCCAATTTTAGGACCCCCCCCAATTTTAGGACCCCCCCCCCAAATTTTGGGACCCCCCCCTCTTTTAATCTGGGAGCCATTTTGGAGTGCGCGGTCCCTTTAAATATGGGGGGGTCCCTTTAAATATGGGGGGGGTCCCTTTAATTTCAGGCCCTTTCCCCCCATTAGGAGTCAAATTTTGGGACCCCCCCTCAAATTTTGGGCCCCCCCCCAAAATTTACCCCCCCCCAAAATTTGCCCCCCCCCCCAATTTCCATTTCCCCATTAATTCAGGGGGGGAAATCTCTTTAATTCCCCCTATTATTAATCCATTAATACCATTATTTTTTTTTGGGGGGGGGGGGTGCTTCTGCCCCCCCCCATTAATTAACCCCCCCTTTTTTTGCCCCCCCCCCTCATTAATTAACCCCCCCCCTCCCCAATTTCCCATTCCCCATTCATTTTTTTTTTTTTTTTTTTTTTTTTGGGGGGGGGGGGGGGGGGAATAATTCCTCCCCCATTTCCCCTCCTCCCCCTCCTTCAATTATTAGCCTATTAATAAGGTTATTAATCCCCCCCCCCTCATTAATTACGCCCCCCCCCAGGAAGAAGGTTTGAAGCTGACGTTCCAGAAGCACCGCCTGGGGGGGCCCCCCCACCCCCCCCCCAATGGAACCCTTCGGGACCCCCCCCCAAATTCGGGACCCCCCCCCAAGAAGAGCAGCAAGAAATTGGTGGAGGTGAGTGGAAATGGGGGGGAGGGGGGCAATTAATTTGGGCCCCTAATTAATTTGCCCACCCCCCCACCCCACCCCCCCCTTCCCCAATTAATTCTCACCCTTTATGTTGTCCCCCCCCCCCCCCCCACTAATTATTAGGACCCTCCCATTAATTATTAGGACCGCTATTATTTCCCCCCCCCTTCCATTAATATTAGGACCCCCCCCCGTTAATTTAGGCCCCCCCCGCCCTTAATTAATTATTAGGACCCAGCCATTAATTCTTAGGACCCCCCCATTAATTATTAGGACCCCCCTATTATTTCCCCCCCCTTCCATTAATATTAGGACCCCCCCCATTAATTTAGGGACCCCCCATTAATTATTAGGACCCCCCCATTAATTATTAGGACCCCCCTATTATTCTCCCCCCCCCTCCATTAATATTAGGGCCCCCCCCATTAATTAATTATTAGGACCCCCCCATTAATTATTAGGACCCCCCCATTAATATTAGGACCCCCCCCCTTAATTATTAGGACTCCTATTAATTATTAGGACCCCTATTAATTCTCCCCCCCCCTCCATTAATATTAGGACCCCCAATTATTAGGATCCCCCCATTAGTATTAGGACTCCCCCATTAATTATTAGGACTCCTATTAATTATTAGGACCCCTGTTAATTCTCCCCCCCCCTCCATTAATATTAGGACCTCCCCATTAATTATTAGGACCCCCCCATTAATATTAGGGCCCCCCCCATTAATTATTAGGACCCCCTCCTTTCATTATTCCCCCTTATTAATTCCCACCCCCCCATTAATTATTAGTAACCCCCGCCATTAATTATTAGGACCCCCCCATTAATTATTAGGACCCCTATTAATTTTCCTCCCTCCCCCCTTTCCATTAATATTAGGACCCCCCCCACTAATTATTAGGACCTCCCCATTAATTATTAGGACCCCTATTAATTATTAGGACCCCTGTTAATTCTTCTCCCCCCCCCCTTCCATTAATTATTAGGACCCCCCCCCATTAATTATTAGGCCCCCCTCCTTTCATTATTGCCTCCCATTAATCCCCCCCCAATTAATATTAGGACCCCCCCCATTAATTTTTAGGACCCCTATTAATTTTTCCCCACCCCTTCATTAATATTAGGACCCCCCCATTAATTATTAGGAACCCTGCCATTAATTATTAGGGCCCCCCCGTTAATTATTAGGACTCCTCCCTTTAATTTCGCCTTAATTAATGCCTCTTAATTAATCCCCAATTAAGCCCCCCCCCATTAATCCCCCTCCCCATCTCCCCCCCCCTTTAATCAATGCCTATTAATCAACACCCTATTAATCAGCACCCTATTAATCAACACCCTGTTAATCAACATCCTATTAATCAACATCCTATTAATTAATCCCCATTAATTTCAGGCTCCTATTCCTCCCCCCTCCATTAATTCCCCCCTCATTAATCCCCCCCCCAACCCCAAACCTCAACCCCCTTCCCCCTTCTAATTAACGCCTATTAATCAATACCCTATTAATCAATATCTTATTAATCAACACCCTATTAATTAGCCCCCCCTTCATTAATTTCATGTTTCCATCCCCCCCCGCTTGTCCCCCCCCCCCTCCATAATTCCCCCCCCCATTAATCCCCCCCCCCAACCCCAAACCTCAACCCCCTTCCCCCTTTTAATTAACGCCTATTAATCAACACCTTATTAATCAACACCCTATTAATAAACACCCTATTAATTAGCCACCCCTACATTAATTTCATGCTTCCATCCCACCCCCGCTTGTCCCCCCCCCTCCATTAATTCCCCCCCCATTAATCCCCCCCCCACCCCCAAACCTCAACCCCCTTCCCCCTTCTAATTAACGCCTATTAATCAATACCCTATTAATCAATATCTTATTAATCAACACCCTATTAATTAGCTCCCCCTTCATTAATTTCATGTTTCCATCCCCCCCCGCTTGTCCCCCCCCCCTCCATTAATTCCCCCCCATTAATCCCCCCCCCCAACCCCAAACCTCAACCCCCTTCCCCCTTCTAATTAACGCCTATTAATCAACACCTTATTAATCAACACCCTATTAATCAACACCCTATTAATTAGCCCCCCCTTCATTAATTTCATGCTTCCATCCCCCTCCCGCTTGTCCCCCCCCCCCCCCATTAATCCTCCCCCCCCCAAACCCCAAACCTCAACCCCCTTCCCCCTTCTAATTAACGCCTATTAATACCCTATTAATCAATATCTTATTAATTAATTCCCCCCCCCCCAGCTGGAGCTGCGCTGCCTGGAAGGTCTGGGTTGTGGGGGGGCCCCACTGGACCCCGGGGGGGGGGCAGGAGACCCCAAACCCCCCCCACCCCCCCCCGACTTCAACGCCGAGCGCCGCTTCCTTCCGGTAAGCCCCAAATCTGCTTAATTAATATTAAGACCCCCCCCCCCACCCCCCTAATTAATTTTGGGACCCCCCCAATTAATTGTGACCCCTTACGCCGTCCCCCCCTGATTAATATTAGGACCCCCCCCTTCTTTAATTTTGCCCCCCCTTCCCATTAATTCTTGCCTTCTATGTTGTCCCCCCCCAATTAATATTAGGACCCCCCCAATTAATTTTGGGACCCCCCACCCCCATTAATTATGACCCCTTATGTCCCCCCCCAATTAATATTAGGACCCCCCCCAATTAATTTTGGGACCCCCATTAATTTTGGACCCCCCCCTCCAATTAATTATGGCCCCTTATGTCCCCCCCCAATTAATATTAAGACCCCCCCCATTAATTTTGGGACCCCCCCAATTAATTATGACCCCCCCCATAATTTGGGCCCCCCCCCCACCATTATAAGACGCACCCCCCCCCCCCCACGCCCAATTAATATTAGGACCCCCCCCAATTAATGTTGGGAACCCCCCCCGTCAATTAATATTAGGACCCCCCCCAATTAATTTTGGGACCCTCCCCCCTGCAATTAATTATGACCCTTTACGTCCTCCCCCCAATTAATATTAGGACCCCCCCAATTAATTTTGGGACCCCCCCCCTACAATTAATTATGACCCTTTACTTCCCCCCCCCCCAATTAATATTAAGACTCCCCCCATTAATTTTGGGACCCCCCCACCCCCAATTAATTATGGTACCCCCATTAAAATGTCCCCCCCCCCAATTAATTATTACCCTTATCCCCCCCCCAATTAAAATTAATGAAACCCCCCCAAATTAATAATTGGGCCCCCCCCCTCCAATTAATTAAGCCCCTTAATGTCCCCCCCCCCCCCAATTAATTAGGACCCCCCCAATTAATTTGGACCCCCCCCCCCATTTATAGACCCCTTATGTCCCCCCCCCAATTTAATATTAGGATGACCCCCCACCAGCGCAATTAATTTTGGGACCCCCCCACCAATTAATTATGAACCCTTTAACGTCCTCCCCCCAATTAATATTAGGACCCCCCCAATTAATTTTGGGAACCCCCCCAATTAATTCTTTGGGGTTTTGGGGGGGGAAAATTGTCCCCCCACCCCAATGGGGAAGATGTGGGTTTTTGACGCCGGGGAATGAATTTTGGGACCCCCACACCCCCATTAATTATGGAAAAGTGGGGTCCGCCCCCCCAATTAAATACCTATAGGACCCCCCCCAATTAATTTTGGGGGACCCTCCCCCCTGCAATTATTGGGGGAAATTTGGGGTCAAAAATGGGCATTAAATGGGGATTGGGGGTAGGGGAGGGGAAATGGTAATTGTTTGGGAAAATGGGGAAATGTGGAATTTGGGATTTTTGGTGGGGTGTTTGGGCGGAAGGGCAGGGGAATTGGGGGTTTTGGGGGGGGAAATGGTGGAGGAACAATGGGCAAAAATTGGGCAAAAATCGGGGAGGAATGGGGGATGGGGGGGGAAATGTCCCCTACCTTAATTGGGTTTATGGAAGGGGGGGGAAATGGGGGATTTTTGGGGCCCCCCCTTTTTTGGGGGGTTTTTTGGGAGGGGAAAAGGGCGATTAATTTTGGGGTTTCCGTTTTTGGAGGGGGAAAAATTGGGAGGGAAATATGGGGGGGAAATTTTGGGGCAACAAATTGGAGGAAAATTTGGGGAAAAAAAGAAAAATGGGGGAACATTGGGGTGAGGAGGAAATGAGAATGGGAGGAAATGTTACCCCCCCCATTTGTTGGGTTGTTTATTGGGGCCGAAAGGGGCCGCCACAAATTGGGGGGAAATGGGGAAATTTTGGGGTTTTTTTTGGGGGGGAAGGAAGGGGGAAATTGGGGGGTTTTGGGGGGGGAAATTGATTGGGGGAAAAATTGGCGCAAAAATTGTGGGGGGAAAACTGGGGCAAAAAACAATGGGGATTGAGGGGGGGAGGGGGGGGGGAAAGGTCGATTTTTGGGGTTTTGGGTGGTGGAAATTGGGGGGAAATGGGGAAATTTTGGGGTTTTTTTGGGGGGGAAGGGGGAAATTTGGGGGTTTTGAGGGGGGAAATTGGGGGAAAATGGGGAAATTTGGGGCAAAAATGGGGAAAAATGGGGAAAAATGGGGATGGGGACGGGGGGGGGAAATGTCGATTTTTGGGGTTTTGGGGGGGGGATTGGGGGGAAATGGGGAAATTTTGGGGTTTTTTTGGGGGGGAAGGGGGAAATTTGGGGGTTTTAGGGGGGGGAAATTGGGGGAAATTTGGGCAAAAATGGGGAATAAACATGGGCACAACTGTGGGATTGGGGGGTGGGAGTGGATGCGGGGAAAGGTCGATTTTTGTGTGTTTGGGGTTGTAAATTGGGGGGCCATGGGGGGAGAATTTTTGTTGTGTTTTGGTGGTGGAAAAAGGGTGAGATTTGGTGAGGTTTTTTTGGGTGTGGGGCACTTGGTGCACCTTTGGTGCACCCTGGGGAACCATTGGGGAAACACTTGTGCTGGGCGGGGGGGCTGGGGGTCAAGGTCGATTTTGGGGTTTTGTGGGGTGGAAATTGTGAGCACATGGGGAATTTTGGGCAAAACATGGGGACAAATGGGGAAACATGGGTCAAGGGGGTGGGAAGGAAAGTCGATTTTTTTTGGGGGTTTTGGGGGGGGGAAATTGGGGGGAAATGGGGAAATTTGGGGTTTTTTGGGGGGTTTTGGGGGGGATAGGGGGACAATTTGTGTGTGTTGTAGGGGGGGGAAATTGGGGGGTAAATTTTGGGCCAAAAATGGGGGAAAATGTGGTGGTTCTGCCTGGCACAAAAAATGGTGGATTGGGGTGGAGGAAGGGGAAATGGGGGGGGGGAAAAGGTCGATTTTGGGGGGGAAATTGGGGGGACATGGGGAAATTTTTGTGGTTTTGGGGGGTGGGGAAGGGTGAGAATTTTGGTGTGTTTGGGGGTGGTGGAAATTTTTGGGAAAATGGTCCACATTTTGGGGGCACAAATGGAAATATCGGGAAAAATGGGGATGGGGGGGGAATGGGGGGGGAAATGTCGATTTTTGGGGTTTTGGGTGGTGGAAATTGGGGGAAAAAGGGGAAATTTGGGGTTATTTGGGTGAAATGGAGGGAAAAAACCGATTTTGGGGTTTTTGGGGGGGGGGAAATGGGGAGAATTTTTTGGTGTTTTGTTTGGGGGGGAAGGAGAAAAATTGGTGGTTTTGAGGGGGAAATTTGGCGGGCAAAAAAGGGGTGAAAAAGGAAGGAAAAACTGGTCAAAAAATGGGGGAAATTGGGGAAGGGTGGGCGATGTGGGAGGAAATGTCGATTTTTGGGGTTTTGGGTGGTGGAAATTGGGGGGAAATGTGGAAATTTTGGGGTTTTTGGGGGTGATTTGAGGGGGGAAGGGGGAAATTTGGGGGTTGTTGGCGGGGGTAGGAAATTGGGGGGAGGGAAAAATGGTGAGGAAAGTGTTGGGCAAAAAAAAAGAAAAAACAAAAATGGGGAAAAAATAAACGGGAAAACAAAAATGGGGATTGGGGGGGGAGGGGGGGGAAAGGGGGGGGAAATGTCGATTTGTTGGGTTTTTGTGTGGAAATTGGGGGGAATTTGGGGGAAATTTGGGGTGGTTTTGGGGGGTGAAAATGGGGAAATTGGGGTTTTTTTTTGGGGGGAATTGGGGAAGGGGGAAGGAAATTATTGGGCACAATGGTTTTTTTTTAAAAGGGTGGATGGGGGGGAATGGGGGGGGAATGTTATTGTTTGGGCGCAAAAATGGGGGAAAAATGGGGGTAAAATGGAGGAAAAATTGGGGATGGCGGGTTGAGGAGGTTTGGGGGGAGAAGGGTCGAATTTTTGGGGTTTTTGGGGGGGGGGGAATTGAGAGGAAATGTGGGGGAAATTTTGGGCAAAAATACAAATGGGGGGGAAAATGGGGAGACAAACGGGATGGGGACTGCACAGGGGTAAATGTTGATTTTTTGGGTATGTTGGCTGGGGGGAAATTTGGTGGACAAAAAGAAAATGGGTAAAATTTGGGGTTCCTTTGGGGGGGTGGTTTGGGGGGGGGAAGGGGGAAATTTGGGGGTTTTAGGGGGGGGAAATTGGGGGAAATTTGGGCAAAAATGGGGAAAAATGGGCAAAAAATGGGGTTGATGTGGACGGGGAATGTGGGTGGCAAATGTCCGATTTTTGGGGTTTGGGGGGGGAAATTGGGGGGAAATGGGGAAATTTGGGGTTTTTTGGGGGGGGGGAAGGGTGAGATTTGGGGGGTTTTGGGGGGGGGAAATTGGGGGAAATTTGGGCAAAAATGGGGAAAAATGGGGAAAAATTGGGATGGAGGGGGGGAGGGGGGGGAAAGGTCGATTTTTGGGGTTTTGGGGGGGGGAAATTGGGGGGAAATGGGGAAATTTTGGGGTTTTTTGGGGGGGGAAGGGGGAAATTTGGGGTTTTTTTTGGGGGGGAG
>JARXNR010000334.1:0-92049 GCA_036346035.1 Crossoptilon crossoptilon | reverse complement strand
ACCCCCCATAATCCCATAATCCTATAACCCCATAACACCCCATAACCCCATGGTCACCCCATAACCCTATAACCCCATAACACCCCATAACCACCCCATAACCCTATAACCCCATAACACCCCATAACCCCCTTCCCGGCACAGAGGGCCGCCCCATTGGCTGCAGGCCGACCACGTGACTTCCCACGTGCTTCCCATCGCACCCCCATAATCCCATTCCCAGCATACAGGGCCGCTCCTATTGGCTGCAGGCCTACCACGTGACCTCCCACGTGCTTCCCATCTCACCCCCATAATCCCATTCCCGGCACACAGGGCCGCTCCTATTGGCTGCAGGCCGACCACGTGACTTTCCACGTGCTTCCCATCTGACCCCCATAACCCCATTCCCGGCACACAGGGCCGCCCCCATTGGCTGCAGGCGGACCACGTGACCTCCCACGTGCTCCGTGCTCTCAATGAAGACCCGGCGGCGCTGCGGGCTGTGGGGCCGCGCCGGGCGCAGCGCAAGTGTCACCCATTGTCACCCAAGGTCACACTCTGTCACCCAATGGCTCCCATTGGCACCCAGTGTCACCCAATGGCACCCATGGGACCCAATAGCACCCATTGACACCAAGTGTCACCCATTGTCACCCAAGGTCACACTCTGTCACCCAATGGCTCCCATTGGCACCCAGTGTCACCCAATGGCACCCAGTGGCGCCCATTGACACCCTGTGTCACCCAAGGTCACCCATTTCATCCAATGGCTCCCATTGGCACCCAGTGGCACCCATGGGACCCAATAGCACCCAATGGCTCTGAGTGGCACCCATTGAACCCCCTTGTCCCCAATGTCACTCAATGTCCCCCAGTGTCCCCTCTGCGTCCCATGTCACTCAATGGCCCCCCAATGTGTCCCCCAATGTCCCCCATGCCCCCCCATGTCCCCCCATTGTCCCCCATGTCCCCCATGTCCCCCCCCATGTCCCCCCAGTGTCCCCCATTGTCCCCCCAATGTCCCCCATTGTCCCCCAATGCCCCCCCAATGTCCCCCTTTGTCCCCAGTGTCACTCAGTGTCCCCCCAATGTCCCCCATTGTCCCCAGTGTCACTCAGTGTCCCCCCAATGTCCCCCATTGTCCCCCATTGTCCCCCAGTGTCCCCCAATGTCCCCCCAATGTCCCCCATTGTCCCCCAGTGTCACTCAGTGTCCCCCCAATGTCCCCCATTGTCCCCCATTGTCCCCCATTGTCCCCCAGTGTCCCCCATTGTCCCCCCAATGTCTCCCATTGTCCCCCTTTGTCACAAGGTCCCCCACTTGTCCCCCCAACTGGGGGGGGGGGACCCATCGTCCCCCAGTGTCACCCAGTGTCCCTCAGTGTCCCCCCATTGTCATCCCAATTTGTCCCCCATTGTGAGGGGGGAGTGTCACTCAGTGGGGACCCCATTGTCCCCTTTGGGTCCCATTGTCCCCCAATGGGCCCCCATTTGTCCCCCAGTGTCGGGTGTCCCCCCAATGTCCCCCATGTCCCCCCAATGTCCCCCATTGTCCCCCATTGTCCCCAATGTCCCCCCAATGCCCCCCATTGTCCCCCAATGTCGGTGGTGTGAATGTCCACCCCCCCATGGGGGAGGGGGGTCCCCGGACACGCTGGGGGGGGCTGCAGGTTGTCCCCCATGGGGGGACAGGGGGGGACCATGGGGGGGGGGGACATTGAGGGACGTGGGGGGACATTGGGGGGATGGGGGGGGTCAGTGGGGTGTGGGGAGGGACAATGGGGGGGACATGGGAGGAGGTGGGGGGACATTGGGGGACATGGGGGGGACACTGGGGGGATGTGGGGAGGGATGGGGGGGACATTGGGGGGGACGTGGGAGGAGGTGGGGGGACACTGGAGGGATGTGGGGAGGGATGGGGGGGACATTGGGGGGACATGGGGGGAGATTGGGGGAGATGGGGGGGACATGGGGGGACATTGGGGGGGACTGTGGGGGAGGGGGGGGACATGGGGGGATGTGGGGGGGGATGGGGGGGGGGCCCCCCACATTGGGGGATTTGGGGGACACTGGGGGGATGTGGGGGGACATGGGGGGGACATTGGGGGGATTTGGGGACACGGGGGGTACAGGGGGGGCATGGGGGGACATTGGGGTGACGTGGGGGGGACACGTGGGGGGACATGGGGGGGTGACATGGGGGGACATGGGAGGGACATGGGGGACATGGGGGGGGGGTACAATGGGGGGGGGCATTGGGGGACGTGGGGGGACATGGGGGGGTGGGGGGGGGACATGGGGGTGCAAAGGGGATGGGGGGAACTGGGGGGTGACAGGGAGACATGGGGGGACATGGGGGGGGACAGGAGGGGGGACGTGGGGGGGGGGGGAGGTGGGGAGTGGGGGGGGATATGGGGGGGGGACATTGAGGGAAGTGGGAGGACATGGGGGGGACTTGGGGACATGGTGGGGACATGGGGAGGAACGGGGGGGCAGGAAGGGGGGACATTGAGGGGGGAAAATGGGTGGGGTGGGGGGACATGGGGTGACGGGGGGGACATTGAGGGATGGGGTCGCATGGGGGGGGATTTGGGGGAGACATTGGGGGGCTATGGGGGGGGACATGGGGGGTGGCACGGGGGGTGACACTGTGGGGGGCGTGGGGGTGACGTGGGAGGGGGTGGGGGGGTGGGGGGGGACAGGGGGGGACATTGGGAGCATGGGGGGGAGTGACATGGGGGGGTCATGGGGTGACGGGGGGCAGGGGGTGGCACTATGGGGGGACATGGGAGGTGACATGGGGTGACGAGGGGGGGGACATGGGGTGATGTGGGGGAGTGACAGAAGGGTGGATGACACACGGGGGGGACACGGAGGGGGGGCATGGGGGTGACACTGGGGTTATATGGGGGGGCAAGGAGGGGTGGCACTATGGGGGGGTGACAATAAGGGGGGGTTACAATATGGGGGTGACAATGTGGGGGGGTGGCACTATGGGGGGGGTGACATTATGGGGGGTGGCACTCTGGGGGGGTGACAATATAGGGGGGATTGCAATATGGGGGTGACAATATGGGGGGGTGACATTATGGGGGGGTGGCACTTTGGGGGGGGTTACAATATGGGGGGTGGCATTATGGGGGGGTGACATGGGGGGTGACGTTATGGGGGGGTGGCACTTTGGGGGGTGGCACTTTGGGGGGTTGACATTATGGGGGGGTGACAATGTGGGGGGGTTACAATATGGGGGGGTGACATTATGGGGGGGGTGACAATATGGGGTGGTGACAATATGGGGAGTGACATTATGGGGGGGTGGCACTATGGGGTGGTGACAATATAGGGGGGATTACAATATGGGGGGTGACATTATTGGGGGGTGACATTATGGGGGGGTGGCACTTTGGGGGGGTGACATTATGGGGGGTGGCACTATGGGGGGGTGACAATATAGGGGGGGTTACAATATGGGGGGCGACATTATGGGGGGGTGGCACTTTGGGGAGTGGCACTTTGGGGGGGTGACATTATGGGGGGGTGACAATATGGGGGGTGGCATTATGGGGGGGTGACAATATGGGGGGGTGACAATATGGGGGGGACATTATGGGGGGGTGGCACTTTGGGGGGGTGACATTATGGGGGGGTGACAATACGGGGGTGGCATTATGGGGGAGTGACAATATGGGGGGTGGCATTATGGGGGGGTGGCACTATGGGGGGGGTGACATTATGGGGGGGTGGCACTATGGGGGGGTGGCACAGCCCCTATGGTGTCGTCCCCCCCCCTCCATTCCAGGCCAACATCACTACAGCTGTGATGACGCCCGACCCCAAATAAAGGCCCCCCCCCCCCAGTGGCGACCAACCACGGCCCCATAGTCTTATTTGGGGGGGTGGGGGGCTGTGGGGTTGGGGGGGTGATGTTGTGGTGTCTGTGGGGTTTTATGGGGTCTCTATGGGGCTCTGTGGGTCCCTATGGGGTCTCTATGGGTCACTATGGGTCTTTATGGGGTCTTTATGGGGTCTCTGTGGGGTCTCTGTGGGTCCCTATGAGTCTCTATGGGGTCTCTAGTGTCCCTATGGGGTCTTTATGGGGTCTCTTTGGGGTCCCTATGGAACCCTATGGGGTCTCTATGGGGCTCTGTGGGTCCCTGTGATTCTCTATGGGGTCTCTATGTGTCTCTATGGGGTCTTCATGGGATCTCTTTGGGGTCCCTATGGGGTCTCTGTGGGGCTCTATGGGTCCCTATGGGTCCCTATAGGATCTCTATGGGGTCTCTGTGGGGCTCTGTGTGTCCCTATGGGGTCACTCATGTTCTGTGGGGCCACCCATGTCACTTTGGGGACACTGAGGTCCCAGTGGGGCCACCCACGTTGCTATGGGGCCACTAAAGTCCCTATGGGGTCACCCACATTGCTGTGGTGTCACTGAGGTCCCGATGGGGTCACATCCAGGTTGTCCCCAAGCTCCTCCTGGCTGACCCCAAACCCTCGGAGACGACCCCAAAGTCCTCCTGGCCATTTCCTCCCAAATATACGAACATCTCTCCCAGAAATGCCACTTTCCACCCCAAAACAGAACATTTTCACCCCAAAATCGGACATTTTCACCCCAAAACAGGACATTTTCTCCCCCAAATAGGACATTTTCACCCCAAGGTCGGATATTTTCACCCCAAAACAGGACATTCTCTCCCCAAAATTGGACATTTTCACCCCAAAGTCGGACATTTTCACCCCAAAACAGTACATTTTCTCCCCAAAATTGGACTTTTTCACCCCAAAACAGGACATTTTCACCCCAAAACATTACATCTCTCCCAAAATTAGGACATTTCCACAGGACCCCAAAACAGGACATTTTCACCCCAAAATCGGACATTTTCACCCCAAAACAGGACATTTCCACCCCAAAACAGGACATTTTCACCCCAAAATCGGACATTTTCACCCCAAAATCGGACATTTTCACCCCAAAATCAGACATTTTCACCCCAAAACAGGACATTTCCACCCCAAAACAGGACATTTTCACCCCAAAATCGGACATTTTCACCCCAAAACAGGACATTCTCTCCCCAAAATTGGACATTTTCACCCCAAAACAGGACATTCTCTCCCCAAAATCGGACATTTTCTCCCCAAAATTGGACATTTTCACCCCAAAACAGGACATTCTCTCCCCAAAATCGGACATTTTCACCCCAAAGTCGGACATTTTCACCCCAAAATCGGACATTTTCATCCCAAAATTGGACATTTTCACCCCAAAATCAGACATTTCCACCCCAAAACAGGACATTTTCACCCCAAAATCGGACATTTTCACCCCAAAGTTGAACATTTTCTCCCCAAAACAGGACATTACCACCCCAAAATCGGACATTTTCACCCCAAAACAGGACATTCTCTCCCCAAAATCGGACATTTTCACCCCAAAATCAGACATTTTCTCCCCAAAATAGGACATTCTCTCCCCAAAATCGGACATTTTCACTCCAAAATCGGACATTTTCGTCCCAAAACAGGACATTTTCACCCCAAAATCGGACATTTTCACCCCAAAACAGGACATTCTCTCCCCAAAATCGGACATTTTCACCCCAAAATTGGACATTTTCTCCCCCAAATAGGACATTTTCTCCCCAAAATCGGACATTTTCACCCAAAATAGGACATTTTCACCCCAAAACAGGACATTTTCACCCCAAAATCGGACATTTTCACCCAAAATCGGACATTTTCACCCCAAAGTTGGACATTTTCCCCCAGCCGTGCGAGTTTTCTTCCTACTCGAAGCCATTTCTCCCAGAAATCCCACTTTACGACCCAAACTGGGATATTTTCCCCCAAATACGACGATTTCTCCCCAAAATACGCCGACTGCTCCCCGAAATACCACAGTTGTTCCCAGAAACACCAGATTTCTCCCCAAATTTTGCCATTTTCTCCCAAATAAATGACATTTGCTCCCCGTTTTCCACCACAAAATATTCTGCCTCAAAATGCCCTTTGCAGCCACGAATCCGATTTTTTTCTGCCCCAAATCTGCCATTTTCTCCACAAATACGACTTTGCAACCTAAACTCTGATATTTTCTCCCGTCAATTTGACATTTTCTCCCAAAATATCATCTTTTCACCCAGAAATCCCACTTTGCTCCGCAATATCTGACATTTTCACCCAGAAATCCCACTTTCCACGCCCCAAAATTGATGTTTCCTCCCAAATATTTGAAAATTTCTCCCCAAAACAAAGCCTTTCTCCAAAATAAATGACATTTTCCTGAAGAAATCCCCATGATCCCCAAAACTGGACATTTCCTCCCCAAAACTGGACATTCTCCCCAAAACACATTTCCCCCCCAAAACTGGACAATTTCCTCCCCAAAACTGGACATTTCCTCCCCAAAAAACTGGACAATTTCCCCCAAACTGGACATTTTCTCCCCAAAACTGGACATTTCCTCCCCAAAACTGGACATTTCCTCCCCAAAACTGGACAATTTCTCCCCAAAACTGGACATTTCCTCCCCAAAACTGGACATTTCCTCCCCAAAACTGGACATTTCCTCCCCAAAACTGGACAATTTCTCCCCAAAACTGGACATTTCCTCCCCAAAACTGGACATTTCCTCCCCAAAACTGGACAATTTCTCCCCAAAACTGGACATTTCCTCCCCAAAACTGGACATTTCCTCCCCAAAACTGGACAATTTCTCCCCAAAACTGGACATTTCCTCCCCAAAACTGGACATTTCCTCCCCAAAACTGGACAATTTCTCCCCAAAACTGGACATTTCCTCCCCAAAACTGGACATTTTCTCCCCAAAACTGGACAATTTCTCCCCAAAACTGGACATTTCCTCCCCAAAACTGGACAATTTCTCCCCAAAACTGGACAATTTCTCCCCAAAACTGGACATTTCCTCCCCAAAACTGGACATTTTCTCCCCAAAACTGGACATTTCCTCCCCAAAACTGGACAATTTCTCCCCAAAACTGGACATTTCCTCCCCAAAACTGGACATTTCCTCCCAAACGGATGCATTTTGTTCCAGCAATGTCAGTCCTCTTCCCAACCGCTCTCCCACCACCACCACTTCCCACCCAGAAATGCCCCATTTTCTGCCCATTTTCTGCCCAATACATCATACATTCTCCAAAATATTCCACATTTTCTCCCAGAAATCCCACTTTTCTCCCCAAAACGTGACGTTTTCTCCCAGAAATTCCATTCTACAACCCAACGAATGATCCCTATGCTCCTTTGCTACCTAAAAGCACGTTCAAGGTCTGAGACAAAAAAAACAACAACAAAACAAAAAAGAAGAGTTAACTGCAATAATCCACGACCTGATTTACACAAGTGAGACTGAAGCTAGAAATCAACGCGGAGCCACGATGGCAGTGGCTAAGCCGAAGGCAGCACGACTCATCTCCTCGTCTCCTTCTACCGCTGGGTGAGCAGACTGGCAGACGAGGGAAGGGCTGCTGATGCAGTCTGCCTGGACCTCAGCAAAGCCTTCGGCACGGTCTCTCACGGCTTCTTCTGGGGAAACTGGCTTTCCGCGGCCTGGACAGGCACACACAGCTTTGGGTAAGGAACTGGTTATAGGGCCGTGCCGACGGGCGGTGGGTAATGGAGCGAAGCGATTCATTTGTTATTGCATGTGAATTCTGAATTGTTTCTTTAAATTTACGAAAGTGCCTACTGTCTGTGATTTTTTTTTTCCCTTTCTGATGTTGATTATTGTCAATCATTGAACAGGTGAGAGGAATTACCTTTCACCTTTATAGGAACTGGGATGGTCTTTAGAAAGATCAAGCCCTGCTTTTTCAATCACTTCTCACAGATCTAACAGTGAAGTTTGAGTAATAATTAAGAAAAATTTTCCTGTATCGCAGGCTATACTTGCCATCATAATATTGAGGGTAATGCTGAAAGTATGCTCTGTGTGAAGGCAGTTATCTTTCTCTAAGTTATGCTTTGTGTTTGATTGTGTTGGCTTACTAGCTGATAATAGCTGACATGCACCATGGAAGTTTTGAGAGACCAACGATAGCAGTTAGCAGAGATGGCTGGATCAGGTTATTTTCTTTTTATTCTTCTACGTGCAAAGAAGATTTGAAAAGCTTAGGTGGTATGCTGCTTATTTTTGTCTTCAGAAATATTGACAGCAGGACGAGGGGAAATGGTTTGAAGTTGAGGGAAGGGAGATTTAGGTTGGACATCAGGGGGAAATTCTTTACAGAGAGGGTGGTGAGGTGCTGGAACAGGCTGCCCAGAGAGCTTGTGGATGCCCCGTGCATCCCTGGAGGTGTTCAAGGCCAGATTGGATGGGGCCCTGGGCAGCCTGGTCTAGCATTAGGTGGGATGATTGGTGGCCCTGCATGTGGCAGGGGGGTTGGAGATTCATGGTCCTTGAGGTCCCTTCCAACCCTGGCAATTCTGTGATTCTGTGATTCTGTGAAGTCCAGCTGGCGACCCGTTCCAAGTGGTGTCCCACAGGGGTCGGTGCTGGGGCCCATTTGTTTAATATCTTTATTGATGACCTTGATTGAGTGCACCCTCAGTAAGTTTGCAGATGGCACCAAGCTGGGAGGTGGTGTGGGTCTGCCTGAGGGCAGGGAGGCCCTGCAGAGGGACTTAGATAAGCTGGATCGCTGGGCTGGGGTGAATGGGATGAGGTTCAACAAGGCCAAGAGCCGGGTCCTGCACTTTGGCCACAACAAGCCCATGCAGTGCTATAAGCTTGGGGATGAGTGGCTGGATGACTGTGAGGAGGAAAGGGACCTGGGGGTGTTGGTTGATGCTCGGCTGAACATGAGCCGACAGTGTGCCCAGGTGGCCAAGAGGGACAGCGGCATCCTGGCCTGCATTAGAAACAGTGTGGCCAGCAGGAGCAGGGAGGTGATCATCCCCTGCACTCAGCGCTGGTGAGGCCGCACCTCGAGTGCTGTGTTCAGTTTTGGGCCCTCACTACAGGAAGGACATTGAGGCCCTGGAGCGTGTCCAGAGAAGGGCAACGAAGCTGGTGAGGGGTCTGGAGCACAAGTCCTATGAGGAGCGGCTGAGGGAGCTGGGATTGTTTAGTCTGGAGAAGAGGAGGCTCAGGGGAGACCTCACTGCACTGTACAACTTCCTGAGGGGAGGCTGTGATGAGGAAGGGTTTGGCCTCTTCTCCCAGGCAACGAACAGGACCCGAGCAAATGGCCGCAAGTTGTACCAGAGCAGGTTTAGGTTGGACATAAGGAAGAACTTTTTCTCTCAGTGGTCAGGCGCTGGAATGGCTGCCCAGGGAGGTGGTGGAGTCGCCGTCCCTGGCAGTGTTCAAGAGGCGTCTGGACGAGGAGCTGCGAGATCTGGTGTGGTGCTGGTGGTAGCAGTGGTGATGGGAGGACAGTTGGACTGGATGATCTTGCAGGTCCTTTCCAACCTTGCGATTCTTTCTACGACTCTATGACTTTCTGCACGCACAACCCTCAGGATTACTTCCCATATCTGGGAACCGAATCAGAGTTTGTAGGCAGCAGAGTTTTACCCTTGCGCTGAATTTCAGCAGATGTTTACAGCAGCTGGTCTGGTACGTGAAGCTGAGTTCGATGCCTGGCTCACAAAGTGTTTCCCAGGACAAAAAGACCAACTGCTCTGCATCGAATACAGCGACTGACGTTGCTTACCTTAAAGCCTCCACCTGCTGACACAGCTGTTGAAGCAGGGACTTGAGATCTTCTGCCCACTGAGGGGAGTCTTAGGAGAAAACTGGAAAGAAAAATAAAAGCTTATTGAACCTGGATTTTTTGATACAAACGTGAGACTTCCCCAGAAGGGGAAACGGCCAATTTACCTGCTGGGTGTTTGTTGGTGAGAAACAGAACTGCTCAGGTGATGGGACTGAACATTCCACTTCCACGTGTGCAGCTGCTGAAACACTTCCAGAGGCAAGATTTCCCTCTCCTAACCCTAACTGTTATCGATAAAATAGTAGACCAAACGTCAAGAAGCCAATTATTGAATTTATTAATTACAACAAACTAAGAACAAAGAGGCAATGCAGCGCCGGGCGACAGGGGACTCTGCGTTCCACCAACTGCCGCGAGGCTCGGACCGGCACGCGGTCCTTTGATGTAGTTCGTTTTTCTTCTGCGCATGATCCGCTCGTCGCTAGGGGTGGTATTCTGCCTCCTGGTTGCTGCGCAGTCGCTAACCCCCCTCCCCAACCATACCTGTGCAAGCATCCCGCCCGCGCAGGGAAACATGTCAACAAACAAGCCACTCGGCAGGGAAGTGGGGGAGCGAACGTAAAGGGGGGAAGCAGAGACCAACCATGTTGCCCTGCCCACCAGCCCTGGACAAACATTCCTCCCCTTTAACAGCTCATGTCCAGGTAAACCACCAGGCCCACATCCCTCGGTGGACAAGGGAAAGGCGACCGATGTCATTTACCTGGACTTGAGCGAGGCCTTTGACACGGTCCCCCACCACATCCTTATCTCCAAACCGGAGGGATGTGGATTTGATGGGTGGACCACTCGATGGATAAGAAACTGGTTGAAAGGCCGCAGACAGAGGGTGGTTATCAATGGCTCTATGTCCAGGTGGAGGCCGGTAATGAGCGGCGTCCCCCAGGGGTCTGTCTTGGGACCGGTGCTCTTTAACATCTTTATCAATGACATCGACGACGGACTCAAGTGCACCCTCAGCAAGTTTGCTGACGACACCAAGCTGAGTGGTGCGGTCGACACGGTTGAAGGAAGAGATGCCATTCAGAGGGACCTCGAGAGGCTAGAAAGGTGGGCCCGGGTGAACCTGATGAGGTTCAACACGGCAAAGTGCAGAGTTTTGCACTCGGGCCGGAGGAATCCCAGGCATCCCTACAGACTGGAAGGAGCGGTCCTTGAGAGCAGCCCTGTGGAGAAGGACCTGGGGGTCTCGACAGATGAAAAACTTAACATGAGCCAGCAGTGTGCCCCTGTGGCTCGGAAGACGAATGCTATCCTGGGCTCCATCAAGAGAGGGGTGGCCAGCAGGGACAGGGAGGTGATTGTCCCCCTGTACTCCGCTCTTGTGAGGCCCCATCTGGAGTACTGCGTCCAAGTGTGGAGCCCCAGTATAAGAAAGACAGGGAGCTGTTGGAGAGGGTCCAGAGGAGGGCCACAGAGATGATCAGGGGACTGGAGCACCTCCCCTATGAAGACAGGCTGAGGGAGCTGGGCTTGTTCAGCCTGGAAAAAAGAAGGCTGCGGGGTGACCTCATTGCAGCCTTTCAGTACCTAAAGGGAGCCTACAAACAGGAGGGGAATCAACTCTTTGAAAGGGTGAGTGACAGCAGGACAAGGGGAAATGGTTTTAAGTTGAGGGAAGGGAGATTTAGGTTGGACATCAGGGGGAAATTCTTTACAGAGAGAGTGGTGAGGTGCTGGGACAGGCTGCCCAGAGAGCTTGTGGATGCCCCGTGCATCCCTGGAGGTGTTCAAGGCCAGATTGGATGGGGCCCTGGGCAGCCTGGTCTAGCATTAGGTGGGATGATCGGTGGCCCTGCATGTGGCAGGGGGGTTGGAGATTCATGATCCTTGAGGTCCCTTCCAACCCTGGCAATTCTGTCATTCTGTGTGATTCTGTGAGATCACAAACTCGACCAGAGCGTGGTCACTGCAACCCAGGCTGCCTCCAACCTTAACACCATTAATTATTTCCTCCGCATTGGTGAGCAGCAGGTCCAGCAACGCTTCACCTCTGGTCGGTCTGTCCAACACCTGGACCAGAAAGTTATCGTCAACACATTCTAGGAGCCTCCTGGACCTCCTGCAACTCGCCGTGTGGTCCATCCAGGAGATATCCGGATGGTTGAAGTCCCCCATCAGGACAAGAGCCCGTGAGCACGAAGCCTCCCGCATCTGAAGCAAGAAAGCCTCGTCAACCGTCTCCCCTTGATCAGGTGGCCTGTAGTATACTCCTATCGCCAGCTGGCCTTTGTTAGACCCGTCCCTAATTCTAACCCACAGGCTCTCAACCTGATCATGACTGTTTCTCAGAGGAAGCTCCTCACAGTCCATCCACTCTTTGACATAGAGGGCAACTCCCCCACCCTTCCTACCTAGCCTATCTCTTCTAAAGAGCCGATAGCCCTCAATGGTGGTATTCCAGTTATGGGAATCGTCCCACCACGTTTCCGTGATAGCAACAAGGTCGTAACTTTCTAAGCACATCACGGTTTCCAATTCATCCTGCTTGTTTCCCAGGCTGCGTGCATTCGTATAAAGGCACTTCAGCTCGGTTTTCCGTCCCACTGCCTTTATAGATGGTCTAGGTTCCCCTAGAACAGCACTATCCCTCACACCCCCCTGCCCCAGTCCATCCCTTTGCACTTCACCGTCATCGCCCAGCAGGTTCGGTACAAGGTCTGGAATGACCCGCTCAAGCTCAACATCCCTGATTTTGCTCTTATCTTAACGAAGATGAAAGACCAGTCGGCCGGGGGGAGGGAGACCCTGCCCAGCTGAAAGTGGCTGGTTGGGTGAGCCCTGCCAGGCCTGATCTTAGCCCTCTGCCTGAGAAGCTTGAGTGGTCCACAGGCCAGATGTGGCAGCCTGGATGGTCTGCCTTGGGGCTGCGTGGAGCGGCTGCACTCAGCCCTTGAGGGAGCTCCTGAATCTCTGCTAAAGCTGGCTGACTGGCTGGGGAAGCCTTCCGAGGCCTGAAGCCTCCTGGCCGGCCAGTTGGGCCAGGCCGAAAGCCGGCTGGCCGTTCAGGGGAGCACTGCCAGGCGAAAGGTGGCCGGCCGGCCGGCCCACGGAGCTCTGCATTTCCAGACCTCTCCGAGCCGGCCAAAGGGGCCCTGCCAGGCTAAGAGCCGGCTGGCCGGTCAGAAAGGCACTGGACGGCCAAAGGCTGGCTGGCTGGCCCAGGTAGCCCTGCCAGAGCAGATACCTGCTGGCCACGCGCTCCATGCCAGAAGTGGCAGCCTGGTTGGTCTGCCTTGGGGCTCCGTGCACAGGCTGGGCTCAGACCTGGACTCAGACAGGCCCGGGCAGCCCTGCCAGGCCAAAAGCCTCCCTGCCGCTTGGAGGGGCCCTGCCAGGCCAAAAGCCGAGAAGCTTGTGATCCAGATCAGACAGAAGAGACGCTGGATTTCCTTTGGCGTCCAGTAAAGCACCGTGAGGTGCTCTGATGGCCTCTCACAATTCTTTCTCCCTCCAGCAGCACAAGAGCTGGCGTAAAAAGACGCAATGACACTGTCACAGGCGTTCTGGAGGTTTTTAAAGGGTAGGCCCACGATAAGGCTTTATTGACAGTTTTTTCCCCTCTGCATTTCACTCTAGATCTCCTTGTTGGCCTGGAGAAGGGAAGGCAGCGGGGTGACCTCATTGCAGCCTTCCAGTACATAAAGGGAGCCTGCAAACAGGAGGGGAGTCAACTCTCTGATGGTGTAGCTAATGGCGGGCCAAGGGGAAGTGGTTTTGAGTTGAAGATTGGATGTCAGATGGGATTGTTCTTTCCAGAGAGAGTGGTGAGATGCTGGAAGCGGCTGCCCAGAGATCTCGGTTGTGGATGCCCCGTCCCTGGAGGTGTTGAAGGCCAGGTTGGACGGGGCCCTGGGCAGCCTGGTTTAGTTGCAGATGTTTATGATGCAGATGGGATTGACGCATCTGTTTTGCAGCCTCCAGTGGAGCTCTGTCTGTCGTGGGCACCCCGTGCCCGCATCAGCGTGGGTAGGGTGTGCCCTTCCTGCGGGGTGGGGCTTTGGTCTTCGGAGGCTGATGCTTGGGAGACCCCGTTTCTTCCCAGATGGGTGGCAGCAGTCCAGGTCGGTTGATGGGAGACTTCTCAGGCAGGCCGGACTCACCACGAAGTGGTGATGCTGCCATCTGCTCCAGTACTTTCTGCACTGGCCTGATCTTCTTTGCCCTCTGCCTGAGAAGTTTAACTGAGTCACATGCCAGTGGGAGCCTGGATGGTCTGCCTTCAGACACCGCAGACTCAGCCCTTGAGGAAGATGATCTTGGATCTTTTGTGAAAGCTGTTATTGGCCTCAGGGCGATCTGATGGGCTGAGGCCTTGGCTTTCTGCCATTTCAGCACCGCGCCCTCACGATGGACTTTTTCTGCTCCCTGTAGTTCATCAGGGAATCTCACGTGTTTGGTTCCCGGTGCTTGGCGCAGCTCTTCCCAGCTTGATGTGCCTGCCTCACCCTGCAGCTGGCAGGTCAGCGGCTGCTCTTGGGCTTCAGGCACTCTCCGGATCGCTGGCAGCACACTGAAAGGGCAGAGCGGGAGGGGTCCGCGTGAGTGGCTGATGGCTTTGGGGCCGCATGCTGCAAGCCTGAGCCAGGAGCCTTGGCTGCAACGCAGCCCTCCGCACAGGCAGCTCAGCGGCTGCCCCGTGGCTCTCCTGCGATGCGGAGAGGGGCCAGCCCTGTGAGCTGGGGGGTCCTGGCGTCCCCATCCCAGCACGTGGGCGCTGCGTTCAGCACTGTTGGGCGGCCACAAACAGTGACCCTTTGGGGCAGGGAACGGGCTCTCGTTGGGTCACCCCCGTGCACATCCCAGCCCAGAGCCTCCAGCCTCACCTGGCCTTGGAGCTCTCCTTCAGCAGTAAGCTCCTTATCCTTCTGAAGTGCTCTCCATCAATGCTTTCTGAGCTCAAGCGTCTGATGAAGGTTGGACGGCTAGCAAATCTCACTGGAATATGGAAGGCAGAGGAGATTCACCGTAAACCCTTTGGCTCACTCACAAGGGGCGCTCAGGCCTGTTCCCAGAGCAGCCGAGAGGGCCGCTCTGCTCCCCCACTGCTGACATCTGCACCGCCCTCGGCCCCTCCCTGACACCATCCCTGGCCCCACTCCTCCTCTCTGCAGTTCAGCTCTGTTTTGGGACTGCATGAGTGATGTTGGCTTTGGGAAAGAGGAGCTGGGTGGTGATGATGAGGTGGCAGAGTGACTTTTGGGGACCATATCCTTCCACTGGGGGAGGGCAGGGCCTAAGATCCGCACATCCTCCTGCCATAGCCAGGGATGGGGGCACGTCACACCCAGCGCCTTAGTTTGGGAGAGGCCAACAATTCCTTAGTTTGGGAAGAGGCCGTGCTGAGCTGGCGTGAAGCTTTGACACAAGTCAGAGCCCTTGGCTGATGGTCAGCAGGGGATTTCCCATCTCAAGTATGCTGCCCGTGCCACGGAAAGGAGCTGGCAGCTGCTTTACCTTTCTTGCCCTGGACAAGAGGTGGCAAAGTCTCTTCTTTCTTTGGTTTCTCCGGACCAGGGAGGCTTCGTGAGGACTTGCGGTTCGTTCCGGGCGGTGGCTTGGGAACAAACTGCATTTGAAACCTGTACGAGAGGAGAAGACAGCGACTGGTGTGACGCAGCGCTCCAGCAATCCTTGTTGCTCTCTCTGGTTGTCTGCTCCCAGGCACATTTTCGTGCTGCATTAAGCACACGACTTTCTAAAGTCTTCAGCAGGATCAGTCGGGATAAGTGAGGGGGAAATAGTTTCAAAAGGCAGGAGGGAAGATTTAGGTTGGATATAAGGAAGAAGGTTTTGACGGAAGGGTGGCAGGCACCGGAACATCTTGCCCAGACAGGTGGTGGGTGCCCGGACGGGCATTCAAGGTGGGGCTGGACCGGGCTCAGAGCAACCTCATCTGGCGGTAGGTGTCCCTGTTCCCTGCAGGGGAGTGGGACTAGGTGCCCTTTCGGGGCTCCTTCCAGCTGAAATCCTTCCATGACTGTATGACATATGCTCATGGGCAGGACAGTCGTGGACACAAGGAACAGGCGTGATGGAATGAGAGCTGAGCAGCTGCATCAAGCAGCAGCTACAGCCACCAACATACTCACTCGGGAAAGACGACAAGGCAGCCAGAGAGCGCCAGGGAGGCCACCGGTGCCTTCCGGGACACCATCATGTCCAGCAGCCAGGGGGCCTGCAGGGGAGAAACGGGGAGGATGTGGGACGTCCTCGTCACGGCTGAGGCCCTGGGGACACGAGGAGCCCAAGGCGGGGAGAGCTGACAGCACCACAGCACTTGTACGGCCCGAGCAGCTGGCCAGCTCCTGGTGGGCCGTGTGCGGGCACAGCAGGTGTCACAGCTCAGGGTCATGGAGAAACTACAGCTCACCTTGAAAGCAGCTCTTCTGAATTGCTCTTTCCTGACAGCTTCTCGAGGAAGTCGTAGTAGAATTTCATTTGGAAGGTCAGTCCATCGATGAGGAGCACGCCGATGTCCTTGAGGACAACGGCAACGTTCTCCCCATTCTGCAGGCAGCTGGAGAGCAGGGACATGGTGCTTTGAATGCAAATCCGGAGTGTCTGCCAGCTCAGACAAGCAGCTGCGGCCACCTTGCTGTATTTCAGGGGCTCCACCTTCCTATGGACTGAAAAATGCGAGGGACGGAGTTGATGATGAGAATGGAGGCGGTGGCCGTTTGCCCTGTCCGTGAAGCCAGCAAAAGTTTAATCCCCCCTCCTACCTGGCAGGGACTCCCTACGGGTCTTGAGGTGGTGCGTGGCTATGAGGTTTGTAGCCAGGTGAAACACGGGCCACCGCAGAGTCACGGTCCCGTCCTCAGTCCGGATGTCTTTGGAGACGGTGTCAAAGAAGCCGAAGGTGGGAATCCAGACCCCCTGCAAGTGGAAGAGAAAGGAAGGGCGGAAGGGTTATGGGACGGCTGGAGGAAGAGCCGGAGGGGGTCCAAGGTAGGGACAGCCCTCTGCCGCTGTTCAGAGGCACAAGCCAGGGCATGGGGAATGGCTTTGGGAAGGGGCTGCGCCGTCCTCTCCTTCCCCTCGCCCTCCCAAATGCAGCACAGCAGGCAGGGCGGAAGCAGCCTCGTGGGATCCAGAGGCTTCCAGAGACCGGGATCAGCCCTGAGATACGACAGTGCCCGGCACGAGTGATCGTGCACGATTTGCAGGAAGCCCGCGGGGTGCCCAGGAGAGAAATGTGGGGGGAGTTTCCTGCTTTCTGTGGAGGGGAAGACTCAGAGGAAGTGCAGGCTGAGCTGGACAGGGAGAGGAGGAACCCGACAGCCAACACACCTTCTGCACCAGCAGCTGCTCCCGTACGTAGGCGGCCACCGCATCCCAGACGGCAACTCGCTCTGGAGGGCAAAGGAAAAGCAGGTCACACTCTGCATCCGCCGCTTCCTTCGGCACCGCTACCGCTGCCAGCGGGAGCGAGGTGGCAGACGGAAAGTGTCGTCTGCGTGCCAAGGTTGGCTGCAGCACCGCTCCCGTGCTGGCTGTGGACCCGTGTACCTTCGGTGTAGGGGTGTGTCGGTCTGGAGGCACGCCCCGCTGCGGGGCCGACCTCGCTCATCCTGTTCCGCCTCGTGCCGGCGGGTTGCTCCTTGTTGGCGCCAGCCATGCCGGAGCTCATCCTTCAGATGCGTCTGCTCTCTGCCAGATGCTCCTTCAGGATGCAGGACCCACCACCGTGCTCTGCCTTTACACCC
Organism: Crossoptilon crossoptilon; assembly: GCA_036346035.1. Classification (NCBI taxonomy): domain Eukaryota; kingdom Metazoa; phylum Chordata; class Aves; order Galliformes; family Phasianidae; genus Crossoptilon; species Crossoptilon crossoptilon. The sequence continues at coordinate 74,610 of JARXNR010000334.1, read as the reverse complement.
CTCCCGGGTGCCCGTGTCACAAACGTCGCCACGGCGACGCGATGACGGCGTGGCCGGTGCTGGCCGCTGCCCATTGTGACGCTGGCACCAGCAGCCTGCTGCCCGGCCCGGCTGGGAGTGCTGAGCCCTCTCTGTTTTCTCTCTCTTCTTTTCCTTGCTCTCAATGCGGTATTAGTCGTTTTCCTTTAGCGGCCGTTGCCTGAATTGATCTTCAGGCAGGTGATAGGGAAACAAGTACTGTTCCAAAGTTCTCTACCCGTAACGTTGATGACTGTTGTCAGAAAGTGGCTTAGTTTTGCCTGGAAGTCGTTGACTCCTCGTTAGAAGGCTCCATAAATTACCCGGCATTGATCCTCTGCGTCATTGTTGTGACTCCATGGCTCCCGCGACCCTGCCGGGCAGGTTGGGCTTTGTTTGGGGGATCCCAGAGATTTGCTTTCCTCACAGCCTTCCAAGCGGGATGAGACATTTCACGTGGACACTGTGGGCAGGATCACCTGAAGGAGGGGAAGAGGAACGTAGAGGGGATATCGGCTGAGTTGAGAAAGCGGGACGTTGGATAGGTCACCCAACAAACTCCACGATCTGCGCCCATGGAGGTTTTCAAAGTCCCACAGGGTCCAGCCTTGAACACGCTGTTCTGGCCCAGTTTCTGGCAGGTTGGGCAGCACACATTCCCTGAGTTCCCTTCCGGCCTGCATTACCTTGTGATCCTATGACCTGACGGTCTGTTGCTGATGGGAAGAGAGCAGATGTTTAGGGGGCATGGAAAATCCTGTGGTGATCACCACCAAAGAAGAGATTTTTAAAAAAGAAGAGAGTTATCATAACCTAGTACGAATCATTCAGTGCAGAGATTGAGGGACATCATGGCTAATCTGTACAGGGACAGTCTGGGGGGTACCTGGCAGTATGCGAGTCAAAACAGATGGGTTCTGTTGTTGTTGTTTTGTTTTGTTTGTTTCTTGGTTGGTTTTGAGGCTGTAGGTGTGAAAGATGTTATGTCACGTCAATAAAACTGGAAGAAAGAATTGAAGAGAAAGATCAAATCAAAGAAAATGTGCCAACGCACCTCTCAATTTCTAAAATGCTTTGGGGCCTGGTTTCTCTCCTTGTTGGAAATACCAGTCTTTGAGGAGATTTACTGTGCCACTGTTTCCCAGAACTGTGTTTGGAGGACACAAATGCACTGAGGTGCTGGGACACAGGCAGCTGCTACCCCTGCTTGGTCTCACCTCTGTATCTGATCTCCCTCTCCCTGCAGGTGTTTCCAGCTCTCCTGAATGAATGACCATGGCTAAGGGCGTGTTTTCTGCAGGCAGTGTGGACGTGTGCCCTTCCCACTGCTCTCCAGATTTCCCCCTCCCTTTGCTCTTTGTTCTTTCAGATCCCTCCCAGGTTATCTGGTCAGTCTGTGATCTTCAGGGAGTTGGAAATTGGTGCCACCTCAACAGTCTCAGGAACTCTTTGATTGCATTTATATGTACCCCTTCCTTTCTCTGTCAAAAATACTTCTTGCACCGAAATTCCCCATGGAAGGCAGACAGCTTGAACGTGGCATGCAGCTGAGGAGAGTGTTTTACTGTGCATTGAATCGCATCGTGTTGATTCCCGTTTGTTGGCAACAAGGAGCAATCCCTGTGTGCCCATGTGCAGCTGGTTCTCTGAGGAAAGCAGGTGGGAGTTGATGCAAAGGAAAAGCAACACTGAATTAATGACTTCAAAGGAGAAGACTGATGTGAGGAAAAGGGATGAAAATCCCACGGGGCCAATGTGAGCAGTAATGGGCTTGGGGAGGCTGAGGAGAAAGTTTGTCCACACAGTGAAAGAGCAAACCTCGTTAGGAGACGCCTTGGATGAATATGGCTGCAAAGTGCTGCCTTAATGTGCTATTAATACCGGGGAAAATATAAATAAATACATAGACTCATTAAGTGTACTTTGGGCTCTTCCTCTTTAAGTGCACTCCTGATAGCTCTCCAGTTATCTGTACAGGTTCTGAAGACTTGAGGAAGACGTCAGGAAGGCGCAAAGCACTCGAGGGCTCTCTGGGTTGCAATGGTCTCCTTGGGGTGTTTGGTGCTGAGTCCATCATCCTCCGGTGCTGAGAGAAGATTGCACAAAGCGCTCAGGAAGATAAAGCTGGAAGGAAGTTTCCAGGAGTATGAATGGGCCCCGCTGAGAGCCATTGCCAACACAGCCCCCAGGGACTGGTTAGAGCAGATAACTGGAAGCCATGATTACAGGGAGACAAAGGCACTGTGCTGGTGGCTGTGATGCTGAGAACAGCATCCTTTGCCTTATGGAGCAGAAAGGCCAAGCCCTGATGCCCAGACCTTTGGAAGGGAGCTGCTGCACAATGCTTTCTTTTTGTCTTTCTCATCTCAGCAGAATATTCCCTTCTCACTGTGATGTCCTATGACCACTACATTGCCATCTGCAAGCCCCCGCACTACGGGACCCTGCTGGGCAGCAGAGCTTGTGCCACCACGGCAGCAGCTGCCTGGGGCTCTGGGCTTCTCTATTCCATGCTGCACACTGCCAACACATTTTCACTGCCACTCTGCCAAGGCAATGCTGTGGACCAGTTCTTCTGTGAAATCCCCCAGATCCTCCAGCTGTCCTGCTCACCCTTCTACCTCAGAGAAATGGGGCTTCTCACATTTAGTGGCTTTGGATTTTTGGGATGTTTTGTTTTCATTCTTTTCATACCTTCAGGGCTGCGCTTTGGATGCCCTTTAGTCAGGGACGGCACAAAGCCTTTTTCCACGTTCCTCCCTCACCTGGCCATGGTCTTTCTGTTCCTCAGCAGTGGTTTTTTGCTTACCTGAAGCCCCCCTCCATCTCCTCCCCACCCCTGGACCTGGTGCTGACAGTTCTCTACTCAGTGGTGCCTCCAGCAGTGAACGTCTACAGCATGAGGAACCAGGAGCTAAGGATGCTTTGAGGAAAATGATGTCATGGACATATTTCAGCAGCAATGAAATGCTCATCTCTCTCAACAAATGATTCCCAGTCTGTCCCGTAACTGGCACAGTTCACGGTTTTTATGTTTATGATACATATTTATGTTTATTGACACATTTTTCTTTGCTGTTTTTTTTTTTTTTAATATATATAGATATGTAAAATTATTATTAGTTCTTATCCTATTCCTAAATGTGTGTTTGAATTCCTTTGACTTCCACTGAGGCACCCCCCTGCTCTCTTTCTCCTAGAGCCTATATAAAATGTGGGTCAGTACTGACTCTTACAGCCTGTGTGTTACCTCTGTGTATCTGCAGGCAAATGAGATGCCAGCAGGCACCATGGATGCAGAGGGAAGAAACAGGCAGAGGGAGGGATTATAGCTGCACTTGTCCCCATCCATCTGGTTCTGCAGTATGGGCAGCATGGTCAGCACAGAGACACCCCCCAATGGCCAAACAGCTGGGAGGAGGGATGGGGACGGATGGGAGCTGACCTGGGGCATGACATTTCACAGAATCACAGAATCACAGAATCGTAGGGGTTGGAAGGGACCTCCAGAGATCATCGAGTCCAACCCCCCTGCCAAAGCAGGTTCCCTACACCAGGTCGCACAGGTAGGCGTCCAGGCGGGTCTTGAATATCTCCAGAGAAGGAGACTCCACCACCTCCCTGGGCAGCCTGTTCCAGCGCTCCGTCACTCTCACCGTAAAGAAGTTCTTGTGCAAATTGGTGCGGAACTTCCTATGCTCCAGCTTCTGGCCATTTCCCCTTGTCCTGTCTCCGCACACTGCTGAAAACAGCCTGGCCTCGCCACTTTGCCCCCCACACCTTAGATATTTATAGACCTGGATCAGGTCCCCTCTCAGTCTTCTCTTCTCAAGGCTAAACAGACCCAGTTCACTTAGCCCTTCTTCGTAGGGGAGATGCTCCAGGCCCTTCACCATCTTTGGGAGACAGTGTCAAACGCCTTGCTGAAATCAAGGTAGACTACATCCACTGCTCTCCCCCCATCCACCCAGCCAGTGACAACATCATAGAAGGCTACCAGGTTGGTCAGGCACGACCTCCCCCTGGTGAACCCATGCTGACTACTCCTGATAACCTCCTTTTCTTCCAGTTGTCTGGAGATGGCATCCAGCACAAGCTGTTCCATCACCTTTCCAGGGACAGAGGTGAGGCTGACTGGCCTGTAATTACCTGGATCTTCCTTCTTGCCCTTTTTGAAGACCGGAGTGACACTGGCTATCCTCCAGTCTTCAGGCACCTCCCCCGTTCTCCAAGACCTCTCAAAGATGATAGAGAGCGGTTCAGCAATCACCTCTGCCAGCTCCCTCAGCACCCGTGGATGCACCCCGTCGGGTCCCATGGATTTATGAACACTGATGTTGCCTAGGCGCTCTCGGACCGCCTCTTCCCTGACTAAAGGGAAGTCTTTCATTCCCCAGACCTTCTCACTAACCGCCAGGGTCTGGGATTCCCGAGGGAGAGCTTTTTCACTGAAGACAGAAGCAAAGAAGGCGTTCAGTATCTCCGCCTTCTCAGCACCCCCGTTACCAGAACACCCCCCTCACTTCGTAGGGGACCTACATTCTCCCTACTCTTCCTTTTACTGTTAACATACTTAAAAAAGCCTTTTTTATTATCCTTTACCACCTTTGCTAGATTCAATTCCAGGTGGGCTTTAGCCTTCCTCGTCGCATCCCTGCAGGCCCTGACAACATTTCTATACTCTTCCCGAGTGGTCAGACCCTTTTTCCACATTTCATGGACCTTTTTCTTCCCTTTGAGTTTGCGCACGAGCTCCTTGCTCATCCACACAGGTCTCCTGCCACCCTTTCCCGATTTCTTGCTCACAGGGACGCACCGATCCTGAGCTTGGAAGAAGAGCTGTTTAAATGCCGACCAGCTCTCACAGGCCCCCTTACCTTCTAACACCCTAGCCCACGGGATAGCTCCAGGTAGGTCCCGGAAGAGATCAAAGTCGGCTCTCCTAAAGTCCAGGGTAGCAATCCTACTTTTTGCTTTGCTTCTTCCATTCAAGATCTTGAACTCCACCATCTCGTGGTCACTACAACCCAAGCTACCCCCAACTTTTACTTCCTTAACAAACCCATCCTTATTTGTAAGAATAAGGTCCAGTGACACCCCTCCCCTCGTCGGTTCCTCCACCACCTGCATCAGAAAGTTGTCTTCGACACATTGCAGGAACCGTCTGGACCGCGCGTGCCTGGCCACGTTGCTTTTCCAGCAAATATCTGGATAATTGAAGTCCCCCATAAGCACCAGCGCCTGGGATTGCGACGCTACTTCCAGTTGCTTCTGGAAGGCCTCGTCAACCTCCTCCTCCTGATCAGGGGGCCTGTAGTACACACCCACAACGGTGTCACCCATACCAGCCTGCCCTTGATTCTCACCCACAAGCTCTCCACTGCTGCATCACCCTCCCCCAGGTGGAGTTCAGTACATTCTAGCTGCTCTCTCGCATAAAGAGCAACTCCACCACCCCGCCTCGCCAGCCGATCTTTCCTAAAAAGCACGTAGCCCTCCATGACAACATTCCAGTCATGCGAGCTGTCCCACCACGTCTCCGTGATCGCAGTGAGATCATGGCCTTGCGACCGCACACAGATCTCCAACTCTTCCTGTTTATTTCCCATGCTGCGCCCATTAGTGTACAGACACTTTAGGGAAGCAGCACCGCCCTGCCCCTCTCCATCCCTTTGAACTCCACCCTTTTCACCCATCAAACTCCGTTCTGAGCCACGAACTACCCGCTCAACCCCAGTGGCCCTCATTCTGTCCCCTTCCCCCTCCATACCTAGTTTAAACACCTTTCGATGAGCCCTGCCAGTTCCTGGGCTAGGATCCTCTTACCCCTTGGAGACAGGCCACTTCCATCTGCAGCCATCATGCCAGCTGCAGAGTAAATTGCCCCGTGGTCAAAAAAACCAAAGTTCCTGTGCTTGCACCAACTTCTTAACCATTTATTTATGAGGTGGGTTTTTTGGATCCTCTCGGTATCGTTCCCTGCCACTGAAGGTATGGAAGAAAAAACCACCTGCACACCCGTTCCTTCAACTACCCGCCCCAGTAGTCCCCTGAAGTCTTCCTTGACAGACCTCAGGCTTCTCTCAGCGACTTCGTCACTGCCAGCCTGAACTATCAATAATGGGTAATAATCAGAAGGGCGAATCAGACCAGGAAGTTTCCTAGCAATGTCCCTGACGCGTGCCCCAGGGAGGCAGCACACCTCCCTGCGGGTAGAGTCAGGCCGACATATAGGGCCTTCCGCTCCTCTCAGCAGGGAGTCGCCTATGACAACCACCCTTCTGTCCTTCCGGGTGGAGGCAGTCTTGAGGCGTGGGGTCGACCGCTTCGCCCGAGGCAACCTCACGGGTGGACCTCCCTCCACCCCCTCACTCACCTCTCCCACGAGATCCGGGGCCTCAAACCTATTTTGCAGAGGCACCTGGGGAGCCGAGGATGGTCGGGATGGAGGACGCCCACTTCGCCGAGCCGGTATCCTTTTCCACTCCTCCTCCTCCCTTAAATTGCCTTGCTCCGCTCTCAAATTGCCTTGCACTGCAGCAGGAGCACAGTCTACCTGCCGGTTCCCCTCTACCACCTGTTTGCAAGGCGGCGGGGGGTGACACGCTCCACGCCGAGCCTCAGCTGTGTGCCAAGATCTCGGGGCTGATAGGGACTGGCACCACCAATCAGTCTCCCTCTCACATTCCTTTATGGTCCTCAGCCTTTCCACCTCCTCCTTCAGGTTTTCCCAGCAGAGGCAAGCATGACCAGGAGCCCTATGGCTTGCAGCACTCCCTGCCCCCAGCCCGTGTCCCTGAGACAGCCTCCCACCCTATGTGCCGGCTGTTGCCCCAGAGACAACCCTTGGACAAGCTGTGGGTGCTGGGGGCAGGTGGAGCACCGCAGTCCAGTAGTGGCCGTGGGCAGAATGGGCCCCGTGCTGGGTCCTCTGCAGAGCTGCAGCCTCGGTGAGCCCATGGGAGAAAGGAGCAGGCAGGGGAGATCCTGGGGCCCTGTGGACCACCCCATGGTGGTCCTAAGGGCATTGAGTGGGGAGGTGTTACTGAGAAGGTAACAGTCGTACACTTCTGAAACACACTCACAACTTATGTTTGGAGTGGAGACGATTAATTTTCTGTGCACGGTGCCACGTGGAGTATTCCCAGAAATCAAGCACACCTTCTGCTCGAGCAAGTTTCTTCTTTTTATACACATGCAGCACTGCATTGTAGTATGTATTAGGCGAATGGCGCGAAAAAATACGAGGGACCTCGCACCCTGAGTGTCAGGGTAGCGAAGGCGACACTACATACACACTCAGCCTTGTAAATACAGAAGAAACACCTCCTACCTACGGACTCACAGGGAGCAAGCATGATACTCCATCCCTTTTTAGTTGCTTTCCTGGCCATTTCTGCTTGCGTGGGTTGCATGGTGATCTTACATGACCCTCAGTGGTCATTTGGGTTGTGCTCCCCTTACTCATTTTAGCCTTATTTGGTCATGAGTCATGTAAGGACACTGTTGTTCCCATTGTGCACTAATTTTTTCCCAGTTCTGAGAGCCAAAGGAGGCATATTCTGAGCTAGTCGCATTCCTGCTGTCACGCAATGTTCCTCTTTAGGGAACATTAATGCATTAATTATCCACGTATTGGTCTTGAAATAATCTTACAGCGATTAACCTAACGTCCTGGTTTTGTCCGTATCCCATATCACGACATCATGTGACAAGCTACTTGTGCTGGAACACAGTGCCGGGGAGCTGCACTTTCCTGGGTCAGCTCCTCGCACTCTCAGCCCTTTGCACTCCCTGGTCCTGGCCGCCTCTGCTGTTCTTACCTGAGTTCTGGCTGTCTGAGAGGAAGATTCACGAAGAGCAGACAGACTAGAGTTCACAGAAATCTTCAGTAGTCTCCACGTGACTTCCAGTTCCAGGTAAATTCAGTAGAATAGCACAGCAGCAGGGGAGAAGGCACTCTTCTGTTTCCAGCAGTGCAGCAAGCAACGCGGTCAGAACTGCTCTCTCTCCCTTTTGCTTGATTTATCACTTGTGACTCCTTTTCATACTGTATTGTCTTACCTTATATTATCAACTGTAGTAAATTAGTTATCCCTCCTTACCTTGGTTGCATCCTTTGTACTTCTTCCCCCCCGGAAGAGGGAGACAATGGGGGCAGTGAGCCCTGTGGCTTGTGACAGAACCAACTAAAGCATGACACCTAACAACAACCATGTTCTTTCCCATACCTGGAGTGAGTGCCTCAGGGCAGAGACCCAGCCAGCTTCCAGCTGCCTGAACAAAAACAGAGACACTGCCCAAGGAAACTGCTACTTGTCCCAGAACTGGTGCCAGTGGTTCCCAGCAGTGGAGCTGGGCTGTCCTGCGGAGGCGAATGCACAGAGCTACCATGCTGCAGGGAGCTTCCTTTTTGGTTGGGATCCAAAAACTGCCCCTTGAGCTCAACAACCAGCAGTGGTGTGCACACCTCCAGTGGCTCCTACATGCCTCCCATGTCACTGTACCAGCAACAGAGCAGCCTGCCCTCAGCACCTGCCTGCAAAAATGACTTTCCCTTTCTCATCTGAGCCTCCCTGCAGGCTCCAGAATTGCTCCCATGCCCTTCTCCAGGGCCACCCCTGTTCTCAGAGAGCCTCGCCCAGGGCAGTGTGTTGGTGCTGGCCTGGCTGGCTGCTCCTGGTTTTCTCCCTGTGCTCCTTGCAGGGCCATGAGTTGGCAGAGCCGCTCTGCAGATGTGGGGGCTGCGCTGCCCTGGACCCCAGGATGACCTTCCCTGGCTGTGCTGCTCCAGAGAGAAGCAGACTCAGCGGGGTGGAGATCTCTGCTGCCGAGTCCCTCTCCATCTGCCCTGATAAATCAGCAGCCAAGGACGGTGCTGGGCAGGACCAAGGGGCGCCTCTAAGGGCTCGACAGGCAACTGAGCGCTGCACTGGATCACAGAATGACAGAATGATATAATTATTTACCTTAAAGGCCATCTAGTCCATTTTCCCTGCAGTGAACTGGGACCCCTACAGCTCGATCAGGTGCTCAGAGCCTGCTCCAGCCTCTCCCTGAATGCCTCCAAGGATGGAGCTTCCACCATCTCTCTGGGCAACATGTGCCAGTGCCTCACCGCTCTTGTCATGAAAGACTTTTTCCTTTAATGCAATCTAAAACTCCCCTCTTTTAGTCAGACGCTATTTCCCCTTTCATTACAACAGTTCCACCAGGGAGGCCAGCTCTGGCACAGCGGTGCACACTGCCTGCCTGCCTGCCTGCCTGCAGCCACGGGATGATGCTGTAGAGACAGCAGGGCTGTCACCGAGGTACACCAGACCTGAGGGCTGACACAAATTCTCGGACACAAGAGGAGAGCGTGGAGGTGTAAAGAGAGAAGCACTGACAAGGTGCAGACTTGCTGCTGCTTGTGGCCACGGCTCCAGGGAAGCAGCAGCCCTGACTGGAAGACAGCAGAGAGGCAGTGAGGGGCTGCCCCATGGACACCAGGGCTGCAGCTCCATGTGGCAGCTGGGCTCCTGGTTCCTGCACTCCCCGCACCACATGCTGGGGCTGCTCTGCTAGCTCCTGGGGAGATGGGAACCAAGATAAATGGTGTTCTGCTGCTTTTCTGCCTATTCAAAGAGCCTCAGTCCTTACATACAATACGCTTGTAAGAGGTATAAAGTAAAGGATTCAGAAGAAGACTGATTTGTAATAATATTTAATTGGAATTACAATTATCATAAGGACAACAAACAAATTCAGTTTGAAAAGAAAAAAGAAAGAAGAGGCATTCAGTGATGTCAATCCTAGTATCTCCACAGACTTTGGAGCTCATGTGAAGATGATGAATGTGTTACTAATGCCGAGGCAAGGTGTACTTAAACTATAACCTGAGGGCACCCTTGAGCTCCTGGTTCCTCACGCTGTAGATGAGGGGGTTCACTGCTGGAGGCACCACCGAGTAGAGAACTGTCAGCACCAGGTCCAGGGGTGGAGAAGAGATGGAGGGAGGTTTCAGGTAGGCAAGAAAAGCACTGCTGAGAAACAGGGCCAGCACAGCCAGGTGAGGGAGGCACGTGGAAAAGGCTTTGTGCCGTCCCTGCTCAGAGGGCATCCTCAGCACAGCCCTGAAGGTCTGCATGTAGGAGAAAAGAATGAAAACAAAACACCCTGATGATAAACAGACAGCAACCACAGCAACCCACATTTCTCTGAGGTAGGAGCTGGTGCAGGAGAGCCTGAGGATCTGGGGGATTCCACAGAAGAACTGGTCCACAGCATTGCCTTGGCAGAGTGGCAGTGAAAATGTGTTGGCAGTGTGCAGCATGGAATAGAGGAGCCCAGAGGCCCAGGCAGCTGCTGCCGTGGTGGCACAAGCTCTGCTGCTCAGCAGGGTCCCGTAGTGCGGGGGCTTGCAGATGGCAATGTAGTGGTCATAGGACATCACAGTGAGAAGGGAATATTCTGCTGAAAACAAAAACAAAATGAAAAAGCACTGTGCAGCACATGCAGCATAGGAGATGTCCCTGGAGTCCCAGAGGGCACTGGCCATGGCTTTGGGCAGAGTGGTGGAGATGCAGCCCAGGTCGAGGAGGGCGAGGTTGAGGAGGAAGAAGTACATGGGGGTGTGCAGGCGGTGGTCGCAGGCTACGGCTGTGCTGATGAGGCCGTTGCCCAGGAGGGCAGCCAGGCAGATGCCCAGCAAGAGCCAGAAGTGCAGGAGCTGCAGCTGCCGCGTGTCTGCCACCGCCAGGAGGAGGAACTCGCTGATGGAGCTGCTGTTGGGCATCTGCTGCCTGTGGGCATGGGGACCCATCCAAGCAGTACAATAGTTAGTGACAAATCTTTCAATGTGGAGAATATTCATTCAGCTACATGACATGAGCTACATTTCATGTTGTCGAGTTTTCCACGAGGGCCTCTGCTCTCCTTCTCTTGAGGAAGCAATCTTGTCCCCAAAAGTGGATGGGAATATGGTGGTGGTCATGGGGACAGGTTTTCTTTTCAGAATTTGTCAGATTAAACAACTCTGAATGCAGAAGTGCTTGTCCATCATCATCTGCACTCCAATACCAAAAATATGTGGATCCCAAATATGTTTTTTTCAGCACCCTGGCTTCCCCCTCAACTCTGCCCAAGGAGTGTTCGATGAAGTCAGAAATCCTAAGCACTTCAGTGCCCTCAATGTGAATGGCTGTGAGACCTGAGAATCAAAGGGATTCACTTCAGTTTAGTGCAGGCTAAGAGGAGCTGGTTGGATTTGTTCCCAGTTGTCTTCAGCTTGCCAATTTTATGGATGGAGGATGACTGCATTCCGATATTACCCTGAAAAGAAGCCAGACTGCTGAGAGCAGAAGAATCCACTGCCCATCACTGCGTGTCCAACCTAGCTCAAGGTACCTGAGCAAGGTCTCAGCACCACAATTTTAGCCAGGGACACCTTGTAAGAAGCTGGATCAATTTTTGGCTCAAAGCTTGTTCAGTGGCACCCATCCGAGGCACAACCTGCTTAACAAGCTTCTGAGGTTACTGGTTACCATGAGCACAGCAATAAGAGAATCATAGGTGGGTGGGCAACCAGGAGAAACCCTTTTGGCTGTTGCTTCCTGTGGGCATTCAAGCTGACTTACGGAGGTCGTCTCGGGGCAGAGGACCACCATGCAGTCGAGGTGCATACCTAGCAGCCCACCATGAGACCATCGTGTCATCAGCTGCTGATTTCCCAATGGGAAGGGCATGTGCTGTGGACATGCTGTTGCCCAACGAACAAAACATAACTAGCCCTGGCGACTACTGTCTCCCCTGAACCAAACAGAAGCACCCCTGACAACAGCCGCTGCCCCTGGCAAACAAAAGGATGCTATGGAGAGGATAAAAACCCAAAGAATTCCGAGGAAGAACGGGGAACCCCTCCACTGAACTGCAGCCGTGGGTGTCAACAAGACGTCGCTGACCGACTTGCTGCCTCCCTGCAGACCAACAAGACGTTGCTGGATCCCTGCTGGTGACTATCCCCACTTTGTAAACTGTTCGCTAGGGTTCCTCTCTTTACTATCGCTAACTTCCCCATCTTCCCCCATTCCCTAGTAACTTAGAATTTGTAATAAATCCATGGGCAGCATTTGAGCTTGTTTGCTGCCTTAATCTCCCTCCAGGTACATATATGTCAAACCATCTCCTCCAATAACTGAAATGAGTCACATACCAAAAGGACCTTGAACAACTCTTGGACTCGGCAAACAAAAACTTCAGAAGTTTTACAAGGAGAAGGAATCCTTTCCTTCCAATCATCTAAGGCACCAGAGGGGTAGCAATCTCTACTCCATCCATGCAGGCTCCAGCCCGACTGGATGAGGATCAACCTGAAGCAGAATGGCATTAAGGGCATGGAGAACGATGCCACACAAGCCAGAGGCCATAAATATGAACATGGGCATGAGTTTATTGGGCTGCAGTGTGAGAAGTGCAGCTACCCAGGTGAGGGAGTGACCACAGCCCTTGATTCAGGACTGCATGGCAACGTTTGTAAGACTGTGAGCCAGTGTGAGGCTCCTTGCTTTGGAAGAGTGGGAAGGAACTGGGGCAGATCCAACAGGGGTTTGCAACAGGATTGTTTGGGGCCAGGGGTAAGCAAGCAGAGAGGCCTGGACTTAGGCCTGGTGAAGCAGAAGCTCACATGAGTGCAATTGTAGCCCATGACAACTTGAAAGCCATTTTCAGAGGTGATGGCACTTCCTCTGGTGGTGGGAAAGAGCACGAGAAAGGAAAACCAGGCTGGATGTGAAAGGAAAGAAAGAAAGATCACTGTGAGGGCAGTGCTGTGATGCCTGAGGTCACCCGGAGGCACTCTGCGATCAGCCCGCAGCTCTGTGTCTCAAAGAACAACCGCTGAGGTCAGAGACAGCAGTCCAGGCAGGGAGACACTGCGGTGGGAAGCAGGCTTGGTGCCTACGTCCTGCAGGAAACAGGTGCAGACTGCATGGGACAGTGTAGGACAGCACGTGGTGGAGATGGCTGAGGGGCTGGCAACGCTGGAAGGCCCTGACAGAGCCAAGGTCTCTGTCCAGCAGGCTGTGGATGGTGTGTGTGGCACGGAGAACTGTGAGGGGACACGCTGTCCTCGTGGCACTGGGGTCTCATGGCCTCCTTGTGCCCCGTGCAAAGGCTCCCACTGCCCCAGGAATCGTCTTATCCTGCATAAGGGACAGGATCTCCCTTCCAAAGGTCTGGGCATCAGGGCTTGGCCTTTCTGCTCCATAGGGCAAAGGATGCTGTTCTCAGCATCACAGCCACCAGCACAGTGCCTTTGTCTCCCTGTAATCATGGCTTCCAGTTATCTGCTCTAACCAGTCCCTGGGGGCTGTGTTGGCAATGGCTCTCAGCGGGGCCCATTCATACTCCTGGAAACTTCCTTCCAGCTTTATCTTCCTGAGCGCTTTGTGCAATCTTCTCTCAGCACCGGAGGATGATGGACTCAGCACCAAACACCCCAAGGAGACCATTGCAACCCAGAGAGCCCTCGAGTGCTTTGCGCCTTCCTGACGTCTTGCTCAAGTCTTCAGAACCTGTACAGATAACTGGAGAGCTATCAGGAGTGCACTTAAAGAGGAAGAGCCCAAAGTACACTTAATGAGTCTATGTATTTATTTATATTTTCCCCGGTATTAATAGCACATTAAGGCAGCACTTTGCAGCCATATTCATCCAAGGCGTCTCCTAACGAGGTTTGCTCTTTCACTGTGTGGACAAACTTTCTCCTCAGCCTCCCCAAGCCCATTACTGCTCACATTGGCCCCGTGGGATTTTCATCCCTTTTCCTCACATCAGTCTTCTCCTTTGAAGTCATTAATTCAGTGTTGCTTTTCCTTTGCATCAAGTCCCACCTGCTTTCCTCAGAGAACCAGCTGCACATGGGCACACAGGGATTGCTCCTTGTTGCCAACAAACGGGAATCAACACGATGCGATTCAATGCACAGTAAAACACTCTCCTCAGCTGCATGCCACGTTCAAGCTGTCTGCCTTCCATGGGGAATTTCGGTGCAAGAAGTATTTTTGACAGAGAAAGGAAGGGGTACATATAAATACAATCAAAGAGTTCCTGAGACTGTTGAGGTGGCACCAGTTTCCAACTCCCTGAAGATCACAGACTGACCAGATAACCTGGGAGGGATCTGAAAGAACAAAGAGCAAAGGGAGGGGGAAATCTGGAGAGCAGTGGGAAGGGCACACGTCCACACTGCCTGCAGAAAACACGCCCTTAGCCATGGTCATTCATTCAGGAGAGCTGGAAACACCTGCAGGGAGAGGGAGATCAGATACAGAGGTGAGACCAAGCAGGGGTAGCAGCTGCCTGTGTCCCAGCACCTCAGTGCATTTGTGTCCTCCAAACACAGTTCTGGGAAACAGTGGCACAGTAAATCTCCTCAAAGACTGGTATTTCCAACAAGGAGAGAAACCAGGCCCCAAAGCATTTTAGAAATTGAGAGGTGCGTTGGCACATTTTCTTTGATTTGATCTTTCTCTTCAATTCTTTCATCCAGTTTTATTGACGTGACATAACATCTTTCACACCTACAGCCTCAAAACCAACCAAGAAACAAACAAAACAAAACAACAACAACAGAACCCATCTGTTTTGACTCGCATACTGCCAGGTACCCCCCAGACTGTCCCTGTACAGATTAGCCATGATGTCCCTCAATCTCTGCACTGAATGATTCGTACTAGGTTATGATAACTCTCTTCTTTTTTAAAAATCTCTTCTTTGATGGTGATCACCACAGGATTTTCCATGCCCCCTAAACATCTGCTCTCTTCCCATCAGCAACAGACCGTCAGGTCATAGGATCACAAGGTAATGCAGGCCGGAAGGGAACTCAGGGAATGTGTGCTGCCCAACCTGCCAGAAACTGGGCCAGAACAGCGTGTTCAAGGCTGGACCCTGTGGGACTTTGAAAACCTCCATGGGCGCAGATCGTGGAGTTTGTTGGGTGACCTATCCAACGTCCCGCTTTCTCAGCTCAGCCGATATCCCCTCTATGTTCCTCTTCCCCTCCTTCAGGTGATCCTGCCCACAGTGTCCACGTGAAATGTCTCATCCCGCTTGGAAGGCTGTGAGGAAAGCGAATCTCTGGGATCCCCCAAACAAAGCCCAACCTGCCCGGCAGGGTCGCGGGAGCCATGGAGTCACAACAATGACGCAGAGGATCAATGCCGGGTAATTTATGGAGCCTTCTAACGAGGAGTCAACGACTTCCAGGCAAAACTAAGCCACTTTCTGACAACAGTCATCAACGTTACGGGTAGAGAACTTTGGAACAGTACTTGTTTCCCTATCACCTGCCTGAAGATCAATTCAGGCAACGGCCGCTAAAGGAAAACGACTAATACCGCATTGAGAGCAAGGAAAAGAAGAGAGAGAAAACAGAGAGGGCTCAGCACTCCCAGCCGGGCCGGGCAGCAGGCTGCTGGTGCCAGCGTCACAATGGGCAGCGGCCAGCACCGGCCACGCCGTCATCGCGTCGCCGTGGCGACGTTTGTGACACGGGCACCCGGGAGGGGTGTAAAGGCAGAGCACGGTGGTGGGTCCTGCATCCTGAAGGAGCATCTGGCAGAGAGCAGACGCATCTGAAGGATGAGCTCCGGCATGGCTGGCGCCAACAAGGAGCAACCCGCCGGCACGAGGCGGAACAGGATGAGCGAGGTCGGCCCCGCAGCGGGGCGTGCCTCCAGACCGACACACCCCTACACCGAAGGTACACGGGTCCACAGCCAGCACGGGAGCGGTGCTGCAGCCAACCTTGGCACGCAGACGACACTTTCCGTCTGCCACCTCGCTCCCGCTGGCAGCGGTAGCGGTGCCGGGAAGCGGCGGATGCAGAGTGTGACCTGCTTTTCCTTTGCCCTCCAGAGCGAGTTGCCGTCTGGGATGCGGTGGCCGCCTACGTACGGGAGCAGCTGCTGGTGCAGAAGGTGTGTTGGCTGTCGGGTTCCTCCTCTCCCTGTCCAGCTCAGCCTGCACTTCCTCTGAGTCTTCCCCTCCACAGAAAGCAGGAAACTCCCCCCACATTTCTCTCCTGGGCACCCCGCGGGCTTCCTGCAAATCGTGCACGATCACTCGTGCCGGGCACTGTCGTATCTCAGGGCTGATCCCGGTCTCTGGAAGCCTCTGGATCCCACGAGGCTGCTTCCGCCCTGCCTGCTGTGCTGCATTTGGGAGGGCGAGGGGAAGGAGAGGACTGCGCAGCCCCTTCCCAAAGCCATTCCCCATGCCCTGGCTTGTGCCTCTGAACAGCGGCAGAGGGCTGTCCCTACCTTGGACCCCCTCCGGCTCTTCCTCCAGCCGTCCCATAACCCTTCCGCCCTTCCTTTCTCTTCCACTTGCAGGGGGTCTGGATTCCCACCTTCGGCTTCTTTGACACCGTCTCCAAAGACATCCGGACTGAGGACGGGACCGTGACTCTGCGGTGGCCCGTGTTTCACCTGGCTACAAACCTCATAGCCACGCACCACCTCAAGACCCGTAGGGAGTCCCTGCCAGGTAGGAGGGGGGATTAAACTTTTGCTGGCTTCACGGACAGGGCAAACGGCCACCGCCTCCATTCTCATCATCAACTCCGTCCCTCGCATTTTTCAGTCCATAGGAAGGTGGAGCCCCTGAAATACAGCAAGGTGGCCGCAGCTGCTTGTCTGAGCTGGCAGACACTCCGGATTTGCATTCAAAGCACCATGTCCCTGCTCTCCAGCTGCCTGCAGAATGGGGAGAACGTTGCCGTTGTCCTCAAGGACATCGGCGTGCTCCTCATCGATGGACTGACCTTCCAAATGAAATTCTACTACGACTTCCTCGAGAAGCTGTCAGGGAAAGAGCAATTCAGAAGAGCTGCTTTCAAGGTGAGCTGTAGTTTCTCCATGACCCTGAGCTGTGACACCTGCTGTGCCCGCACACGGCCCACCAGGAGCTGGCCAGCTGCTCGGGCCGTACAAGTGCTGTGGTGCTGTCAGCTCTCCCCGCCTTGGGCTCCTCGTGTCCCCAGGGCCTCAGCCGTGACGAGGACGTCCCACATCCTCCCCGTTTCTCCCCTGCAGGCCCCCTGGCTGCTGGACATGATGGTGTCCCGGAAGGCACCGGTGGCCTCCCTGGCGCTCTCTGGCTGCCTTGTCGTCTTTCCCGAGTGAGTATGTTGGTGGCTGTAGCTGCTGCTTGATGCAGCTGCTCAGCTCTCATTCCATCACGCCTGTTCCTTGTGTCCACGACTGTCCTGCCCATGAGCATATGTCATACAGTCATGGAAGGATTTCAGCTGGAAGGAGCCCCGAAAGGGCACCTAGTCCCACTCCCCTGCAGGGAACAGGGACACCTACCGCCAGATGAGGTTGCTCTGAGCCCGGTCCAGCCCCACCTTGAATGCCCGTCCGGGCACCCACCACCTGTCTGGGCAAGATGTTCCGGTGCCTGCCACCCTTCCGTCAAAACCTTCTTCCTTATATCCAATCTAAATCTTCCCTCCTGCCTTTTGAAACTATTTCCCCCTCACTTATCCCGACTGATCCTGCTGAAGACTTTAGAAAGTCGTGTGCTTAATGCAGCACGAAAATGTGCCTGGGAGCAGACAACCAGAGAGAGCAACAAGGATTGCTGGAGCGCTGCGTCACACCAGTCGCTGTCTTCTCCTCTCGTACAGGTTTCAAATGCAGTTTGTTCCCAAGCCACCGCCCGGAACGAACCGCAAGTCCTCACGAAGCCTCCCTGGTCCGGAGAAACCAAAGAAAGAAGAGACTTTGCCACCTCTTGTCCAGGGCAAGAAAGGTAAAGCAGCTGCCAGCTCCTTTCCGTGGCACGGGCAGCATACTTGAGATGGGAAATCCCCTGCTGACCATCAGCCAAGGGCTCTGACTTGTGTCAAAGCTTCACGCCAGCTCAGCACGGCCTCTTCCCAAACTAAGGAATTGTTGGCCTCTCCCAAACTAAGGCGCTGGGTGTGACGTGCCCCCATCCCTGGCTATGGCAGGAGGATGTGCGGATCTTAGGCCCTGCCCTCCCCCAGTGGAAGGATATGGTCCCCAAAAGTCACTCTGCCACCTCATCATCACCACCCAGCTCCTCTTTCCCAAAGCCAACATCACTCATGCAGTCCCAAAACAGAGCTGAACTGCAGAGAGGAGGAGTGGGGCCAGGGATGGTGTCAGGGAGGGGCCGAGGGCGGTGCAGATGTCAGCAGTGGGGGAGCAGAGCGGCCCTCTCGGCTGCTCTGGGAACAGGCCTGAGCGCCCCTTGTGAGTGAGCCAAAGGGTTTACGGTGAATCTCCTCTGCCTTCCATATTCCAGTGAGATTTGCTAGCCGTCCAACCTTCATCAGACGCTTGAGCTCAGAAAGCATTGATGGAGAGCACTTCAGAAGGATAAGGAGCTTACTGCTGAAGGAGAGCTCCAAGGCCAGGTGAGGCTGGAGGCTCTGGGCTGGGATGTGCACGGGGGTGACCCAACGAGAGCCCGTTCCCTGCCCCAAAGGGTCACTGTTTGTGGCCGCCCAACAGTGCTGAACGCAGCGCCCACGTGCTGGGATGGGGACGCCAGGACCCCCCAGCTCACAGGGCTGGCCCCTCTCCGCATCGCAGGAGAGCCACGGGGCAGCCGCTGAGCTGCCTGTGGGGAGGGCTGCGTTGCAGCCAAGGCTCCTGGCTCAGGCTTGCAGCATGCGGCCCCAAAGCCATCAGCCACTCACGCGGACCCCTCCCGCTCTGCCCTTTCAGTGTGCTGCCAGCGATCCGGAGAGTGCCTGAAGCCCAAGAGCAGCCGCTGACCTGCCAGCTGCAGGGTGAGGCAGGCACATCAAGCCGGGAAGAGCTGCGCCAAGCACCGGGAACCAAACACGTGAGATTCCCTGATGAACTACAGGGAGCAGAAAAAGTCCATCGTGAGGGCGCGGTGCTGAAATGGCAGAAAGCCAAGGCCTCAGCCCATCAGATCGCCCTGAGGCCAATAACAGCTTTCACAAAAGATCCAAGATCATCTTCCTCAAGGGCTGAGTCTGCGGTGTCTGAAGGCAGACCATCCAGGCTCCCACTGGCATGTGACTCAGTTAAACTTCTCAGGCAGAGGGCAAAGAAGATCAGGCCAGTGCAGAAAGTACTGGAGCAGATGGCAGCATCACCACTTCGTGGTGAGTCCGGCCTGCCTGAGAAGTCTCCCATCAACCGACCTGGACTGCTGCCACCCATCTGGGAAGAAACGGGGTCTCCCAAGCATCAGCCTCCGAAGACCAAAGCCCCACCCCGCAGGAAGGGCACACCCTACCCACGCTGATGCGGGCACGGGGTGCCCACGACAGACAGAGCTCCACTGGAGGCTGCAAAACAGATGCGTCAATCCCATCTGCATCATAAACATCTGCAACTAAACCAGGCTGCCCAGGGCCCCGTCCAACCTGGCCTTCAACACCTCCAGGGACGGGGCATCCACAACCGAGATCTCTGGGCAGCCGCTTCCAGCATCTCACCACTCTCTCTGGGAAGAACAATCCCATCTGACATCCAATCTTCAACTCAAAACCACTTCCCCTTGGCCCGCCATTAGCTACACCATCAGAGAGTTGACTCCCCTCCTGTTTGCAGGCTCCCTTTATGTACTGGAAGGCTGCAATGAGGTCACCCCGCTGCCTTCCCTTCTCCAGGCCAACAAGGAGATCTAGAGTGAAATGCAGAGGGGAAAAACTGTCAATAAAGCCTTATCGTGGGCCTACCCTTTAAAAACCTCCAGAACGCCTGTGACAGTGTCATTGCGTCTTTTTACGCCAGCTCTTGTGCTGCTGGAGGGAGAAAGAATTGTGAGAGGCCATCAGAGCACCTCACGGTGCTTTACTGGGCGCCAAAGGAAATCCAGCGTCTCTTCTGTCTGATCTGGATCACAAGCTTCTCGGCTTTTGGCCTGGCAGGGCCCCTCCAAGCGGCAGGGAGGCTTTTGGCCTGGCAGGGCTGCCCGGGCCTGTCTGAGTCCAGGTCTGAGCCCAGCCTGTGCACGGAGCCCCAAGGCAGACCAACCAGGCTGCCACTTCTGGCATGGAGCGCGTGGCCAGCAGGTATCTGCTCTGGCAGGGCTACCTGGGCCAGCCAGCCAGCCTTTGGCCGTCCAGTGCCTTTCTGACCGGCCAGCCGGCTCTTAGCCTGGCAGGGCCCCTTTGGCCGGCTCGGAGAGGTCTGGAAATGCAGAGCTCCGTGGGCCGGCCGGCCGGCCACCTTTCGCCTGGCAGTGCTCCCCTGAACGGCCAGCCGGCTTTCGGCCTGGCCCAACTGGCCGGCCAGGAGGCTTCAGGCCTCGGAAGGCTTCCCCAGCCAGTCAGCCAGCTTTAGCAGAGATTCAGGAGCTCCCTCAAGGGCTGAGTGCAGCCGCTCCACGCAGCCCCAAGGCAGACCATCCAGGCTGCCACATCTGGCCTGTGGACCACTCAAGCTTCTCAGGCAGAGGGCTAAGATCAGGCCTGGCAGGGCTCACCCAACCAGCCACTTTCAGCTGGGCAGGGTCTTCCCCCCCCAGGCCTCACGTAGTAACTTCGTTACATAGAGTCTCATCAAGTTCCTTAGCAAGTGCAGAGTCCTGCATCTGGGGAGAAACAGCCCCAGGCATCAGTGTATGCTGGTGGCACTCGGCTGGAGAGCAGCTCTGCAGGAAAGAGTCTGGGGAGCCTGGTAGACACCAAGTGGACACGAGCTGGCATTGTGTCCTTGCCACTAAGAAGGCTGGAGCTCCCTAGGCTGCATTAGGCAAAATATCGCCAGCGTGTGATGGGAGGTGATTCTTCCCCTGTGCTCGGTGTTGGTGAGTCTGCACCTGAAATACTGGGTCCAATTCTGACTCCCCAGTATAACAGACACTTGAATGTACAAGAAAGACTCCAGAACAGGGCTACCAAGGTGATGAAAGTCCTGGAGCACGCATTGTAGGAGGCAAGGCTGAGAGAGCTGGGATGTGTAAGTGCGGAATGTCCATAAAGGCCTGAAGAGAGGTCAGAGACAGGCTCATTGGAGTGGTGCCCAGTACCAGGACAAGAGGCAGTAGGCACAAACTGGAACAGAGGCAGTAGGCACAAACTGGAACACAGGTTCTGTCTGAACACGAGGAAGCACTTCTGTGCTGTGCAGATGTCAGAGCACTGGCAAAGGTTGCCTGGACGGGTTGTGGGGTCTCCTCCTTGGGGATCTCCAAAAGCAGTCTAGACATGGTTCCTGGAACCCTGCCCTGAGTCTGCTGAGATGATCCAGAGGTGTCTCCAGCCTCAACCATTCTGTGATTTTGAGCACTCAAAAATCCATATATTTGTTGGCAGAGGTGAGCAGAGCTGGTTTTCACACCCGTGTGTACAGTCAATGAATGTACAGATGTTACAGTTATGAGATATACCAGAGAGCTTTTATTAATACGCAGTTATTCTACCAAAGCAGAAAAGATAGGATGCTTTCCCGCATCCTGGGCTCGCTATGAAACTCCAGCAGAGAGGATCTTCAGAACAGACCCTTCCCCACTAGTAGTCAGCTCATAAATGGGTCTAGGAGAGGTGCAGCCAGGCTCCACCCCTTCCAGCAGCACAGCCGAGTTGCCTTCACCTGTGCTCCCAGGGCTGACTCAGTGCTCGCCTCAGGTGATCAATCAGAGGTTCAGGCTGTGACTCAGCAGTTCCTATACACTCCACCCCTTCATGGCATGAACAATGATCAGGTTGACGAAAGGGTAAGCTTTTCCTAATACAGAGTTCCAATATGTCATGACACTTAGACAATTTCCTTCGCGACATTTTGGAACAATTCAAGACGAGTGACAATCGGTGAACATCCATATTCTTTTATGGGCCAGTGCTCACCGATGTTACTGGAGGCATGTGGTCGTGAGCTGCAGGTCCGTCCTATGTTCCATCAGTCCCATGTAGACCATCACCGGGTGTTGCACGTGTTCTGACCGTAACACTGGAATGCTTTGATGGCATTTTGTTCCTTCCAGTGATCCTGAATGTTCAAAGACTCACAGGGAGTAATACAGTGGTTTCAGGGGTACCAGGAGGGGAAGGTCTGCTCTCCAGGGCAAGATACAGGCCGTATTTCTATCCTGGGTCAACACTTCGGCTTGTACTGGGGCATGTCCCGGCCGCCTGTACCACACCTTCTGGCTGGATGTCTGCGGCTGCGTAACTATGTCAGGCACCACAGGGGGTGTCCTGGTCTGCCATAGGGACACGATGGGGGTCCCTTTAGCAATGAAGATTGGAGCGTTGACCACAGTAGGCCATGTACCTATTACTGGAGGGACTACTGAGCCTCACACCTCAACCAATCTCCCCCAAGGTACAAGTAGGCCACGCCACTTGGGTCCTACCTGCACCTTCCAAGGCCGTTTTATTCTATGGGTGCCTGGATCTAAGTTCTCAGGGGCAGGGAGCAGAATATTATTTTCATTACCAATCTGGGGACTTACCTGATGATCGGTGCCCGTAATTTGGATGCTAAGCAGGGCGGCCCATGTTGTCTGCAACATTCTCAGGGCACTGGG
The DNA here is from genome assembly GCA_036346035.1 of Crossoptilon crossoptilon. Taxonomy (NCBI): domain Eukaryota; kingdom Metazoa; phylum Chordata; class Aves; order Galliformes; family Phasianidae; genus Crossoptilon; species Crossoptilon crossoptilon. The sequence continues at coordinate 52,065 of JARXNR010000334.1, read as the reverse complement.
TCTGCCGTCTCGGGGTCTTTCATTCAGGTCCCACAAGGTTTCATACAGTCTTTTCTTCCACCCCTGCAGGGCTTGGGAGTCTATCTTCAGGGCAGCCTTAAGAATACTGTTATAACGTTCAATGAGGCCTGCCCAAGTTGGATTATATGGCAGGTGGAATCGCCATTCGATGTTGTTTTCTTCTGCCTAGCGTTGTATCGTTGCACCAGTAAAATGAGTCCCTTGGTCGCTCCTGATGACTTGAGGTGTCCCGTAGGCAGACATCAGTTTAGTCAGTGCCTTGATGGTATATGCCTGGTTTGCTTTTGGTACTGGATAGGCCTGCAGTAGCCCACTTGCAGCGTCAACGCAGGTCAGGGCATATCTCCCCCCCTCAGACCGAGGAAGGGGCCAAGTGTAATCAACCTGCCATCGCTGGAGAGGATTGTGTCCTCTAGCAAGATGGGCTGTCGTTTCGGGCAATGATCTCGGTCTCATCCTAGAGCAAGCATCGCAATCCTGGCATGCCTGGACGATGTCAGGTGGCTGTATGGGCAGCCCCCATGCTTTAGCAGCTGCCCGCATTGTCTTTTGCCCCGGATGTCGTAGCTTCTGATGTAACCAACGGGCGATGTTCTCAGATGGTGAATTCTCAATCCATCGAACTCGGGCCAGCATGTCAGCTTCATCATTTCCCGGTGACTGTAGGGGCTGATGACCAGAAACATGGTAGACACGTGGTAGACGACAGTCCTGTGTTTGACCGTATTCCATATGTCTAACCACGTGTCCTTGCCCCAGATCGGCTGGGCGTGGATATTCCATTCCTGGGTGGCCCAATGTGCAATCCAAAGAGTGAGCCCCCGCTACACAGCCCAACTATCTGTACAGATACTCAGGATACCATCACCGGGTTCCTTGGTTATAACCATCCACATGGCTTGCGGTTCTGCCCATTGGCTGCTCTGATCATCCCCCTCATCAAACCAGATTGTCTCGGTGGAAAGGTGGTATGCTATTGCTCTCCACTTGCTTGGGTTGCCCTTGCTGGACCCATCTGTGTACCAGGCATCTTCAGGGATAGGATCTTTTCACTTCTGAATGGGACTCTTCTCTCTTGGAAACCAGTGTTTCTTTTGGTGCATCACTGTGATACGTCACTGGGCCTAGGATCTTCTCGAGTTCTTCTTTTAATGATGATGAGGATCGACTACTCCTTTGGCTGAGATAGGCGACCCATCGTGCCACTGTTTGTGCTTGGGAACACTCCCCTGTCTTAGGAAGGTTGGTCAGATCTTCCACCCACCCCTGAATCGGCAGAGTGGTCTTAACTAAGACTTCAGCCATTTGAGTTATTGGCTTTACTGCCTGTAATGCCAAATAGGCAGCCAATAACTGTTTTTCAATCATACTGTATCTTCTGCTCCATGCCAGACCTGAGACCAGAAACCAATGGGGATTCGAACAGAACTCTGGCATTGCCACCGGCCCCAACCAAAGCTGTCTTGAGCGACGTGAACATCCAACTCGGCTGGGAGGGTAGGATGGGTAGCCCAAAGCCTGGGCCTGTTTAACTGCCAGTTTTGCCTGTGGGAAAGCATCCTGTTCTGTTTTCCCCCAGTCCCATTGCTGCCCCTTCTTCATTAGTCTGCACAATGACCTCAGCAGCTGCACTAAATGAGGTATAAAGGAGTGCCAGTACTCCAATATACTTACAACTCCTGCAGCTGCTTTGATGTTGTAGGGCCTGGGAATGCTTGAGCCTTATCTGTTACAGTGCTGAGTAGTACTTTGGTCTTTCCTGACCAAACCACCCCCAGGAATTTTACAGACAGGCCTGGACTTTCCACCTTCTGAGGATTTATAGCTCTTCTCTGCAGATGAGTAGTTAATGAACCTGCTGCTTGTCCTACTGCCTCCAATTAGTTGGATGTCAGCAGGAGATCATCAATATATTGATGTAAGTTAACATCATCAGGTTTTTTCCAATCAGCCAGGTCACGCACCACTAGATTCTGGCAATACGATGGTGAATGCACGTACCCCTGTGGCAAGACCTGAAAGGTCCACTGCCTGCCTCCCCACGTAAACGCAAACTGATCTTGCGCAGTGGCCATATGGGGGAGGTATATGGGCTATGGGCAGCTCTTATGATGCCCACTTTTTCTATTTCCTGCACTATTCTTGATATTTCATCTTGCCCACCCGGGAGCCTATACTGTCTTACATTAGTAATCTGGCACAATTTTGGCAGGAAAATTGGTTCATGACTCACATGGCCTCTCAATATTGCCTGCACCGCCCAGACAGTAACACATCTCTGCCTAAGTCTGACCTCTTCCACAGTCGTTTGGGGAGCCAGACACCGTAGGATATCTATGCCCACGATGTATTCCCGGACTGGGGCAATAGACACTTTATATTACCAGGGTGGGAGATGCCCAACCCTCAGTTTCAACCACGTTTGGGTGACCGGAATGGGCTGTCCCCCAAAACCTCCAATCGTCACTCTATCGCCATCAAATCTAGTTGGATCTCTGTAGATTATTGATGTTTCCGCTCCTGTGCCCACCAATGCCATAACTCTCTGAATATTCTTTCGGGACCAAAAAATCATTATCTCTACATAGGGCCTATCTAGACTAACATCCCTTGTCATGCCATAAATGGGGCTATGGCCAAATCTTATGTCTCCGGTGGCTCAGGCATCATGGCCTGAGGGGGCTTCTTTTTCCTATTAGGGACTATAAGGTCTTCTAGATTCCACGTTGTCATTGGTAATCTATCTCCAACCCTAGGTTTCTTGGGGCAATTCTGAAATTTTTGATTGTCCTCTAATTGTTTCCAAAGCTGGAGGAGGACATGATAGGTCCGGCAGCCAATTTTAGCAAATTGGACCCCAGCCCAAATTAGATCATTAAACATCTGCTTCCAGGAAACCCTGATGGGTCCCGATTGAGGAGTTCACATAGTTGGAATCCTCGTTTTAATTACTTGCAGGACTTGGGCTTCTTCTAGTGTTTGAATGTTGTGCTTAGTCCGCAGGCGCTCTGTTTCTCCCAGGACGGCCACTGATTGGGCAGCCTGCTGGACCACTGCTTCTGAGGCCGCCAGGGGATTCAGTATAGAGAAAAGTGCCATATAGATGGGAAGGGGCTTGCTGTAAAATCAAGTCTCTCATCCCTGCTGAAAATCTAACCATCTCAGGGCTGTCAAACAAATCTTCATAAGCTGCTTCTCTTATGCCTAATTCACAGACGTAATTTTGAAGGTCCTCCATGGAGGACCACAACCCTGTACATGTAACGGTATGCCTGATTTATTTGGCCGTGCCATACGGCATGCTGCCATTAACTGATTACAGAATGGTTTTCAGTAACATACTGGACGCCTGCGTATAATCTCCGCCAAAGGGCAGGTGCACAGTCATGGAGGCCAATCTAGATATTACTAGCCCACTAACCATAACACTTCCTGTCCCTGAGTCCTGCTGTCTCAGTACCAGGTTGGTGCACTCTCTCTAGGTTTCTGCTGGAACTGTTGTACCAGGTCCATTAACTCAGTTGCTGTGTATGGCTGGGCTGTTATGTGCAAGAGAGTCTGGGCAGAGGGCCCTGTCTACCCTGCATCTTTTCTGTTTTTTGGGTTGTAATAGGATGGATCCCTAGGGGATCTGTTGCTAGAGGAGCTTCAAGGTCTGATTTGGAATCTGATTTTGATTTTCCTGATCAACTGCGTCCGCTGACTCACGAGTCTAGTCATTGTCTATTGAACCTGTCCTACTGGAAAATGTGAAAAAGTTTTTTTTCCTGTCAGTATACCAACTTCTTGTTCTAACTGTTCATAAATGGGAGACCCTAGAAATCCTGGGATCTGTCCTGAAATCATTTTGTCCAGGGGAGTAATGCTCACCCCCCCCGACCCATTTATAGTAATTACACAGACAAGACATTATATACGTTTTAGAATATTTGGCCTGCCTGGCTTGCCAAGTGTATAATCAGCAAGAATCAAGATGTATAATCGACAAGTATACAGAGAAATTAAGCAGGTCTTTAGAGAGAATATAGCAGAAGGGCTGTCACGTTGGAAAAGAATAATCAGAAATGAATGGAAAACTTACCCACACCCTGGACCTGCAGAAAAAAGACACCAAGAGGAGCGACCTCCAGAGAGATCCCACCACAGCTGCAGTCAGCCCTTCAAAGGGATCTAGGAGACGTGGAGCCAGGTTCCACCCCTTCAACTCACACACCTGAACTGCCTTCAGCTGTGCTCCCATACCTGACTCAGTGCTCGCCTCAGCTGATCAGTCAGAGGTTCAGGCCATGATTCAACAGTTCCCATGCACATACACTATCCCCACACGGAACTTCTTTAACCAATCCAATTTGGGAAGCCAGGAAGTCATTTTGCTTTCAACTTACATCACCCTGGCTTACTTTATGCAGCATTTCAGTCTGGTGCCATATCTGACATCTGTCTGTTTCGATACACTCAACAACTGCATATCAACAACTCCATTTACCACTGCATAAACACTTCCTTGTGCAGCTATCAGCCATTCTAAAGCCATCCTATTTTGTAATACCACCATGGCTAACCTTTGGACTTCTTCTTATAGGGCAATCATAGCATCCCATGTTTCATTTTCCAGGTGTTTCATAACTGCTGAGATGATTGCTACAGCCATTTCCAATTCTGCAGCTCCTAAAGAGGGAATTAACCTCCTGACAAAGGAGTGAAACCTACTAGGTCTTTTTATTGGTGGATGGAGCACTTCTCTCTGGTTGTTTGTGGGTACTCGGGCCAGTATGACCCCCATTAACTGATCTGCTACTGTCACCTTTCCATTAATATTCCTAGGTTCTGGTTCACCATGGAAATAATATCTTCTATCTTGATCTCCACATAGCCAGGACCATCCTTTCCCTTTAGCTGACACCCAGTATTTATCCCTGTTTCCTTCCAAAATACTGATTTTATTGTTTGCACTGTCCATTTACAGTGCAGGGATTTTCTTATTGGAGCCTTCCCTAATTGCCTCGTCCCTGTGTCTGTCAGACAAACGGGATGATTCCTAGGATGGGTCCCTACAATCCATCTTTGTGATTCTGCTTATTTGTCTGCAAAGTACTCTACAAAGTACAGAGTACTCCACAAAAATATTTATCTGCAAAGTAATCCCCATCACGGGAAAGGACTTGCCTCATATTTTGGCAATTCTGAGCACGTCCAACACTTTTTTCACCAATTTCATGTGCTTATTTTGATGCCAGGTGTTCAGTTGATAAGCATAACTATTGTTAAACTCATCATTTTAGAAAAAGAGTATAAACATCCCTTAAGTACTGCAAGGCTTTCTTTCCCCCTCCCTCCCCCCCCAAGAATTAATAACAGCAAACAATGGATGCAGTTAGCATAAGGCAAACAATCACTATATACTAAAGGTATCTACATCTCAATAACTACATTCAGGTTCACCATGTGATCTTTTTTTTTTTTTTTCCTTTTTTTTTTTTTCCCCCGGTGTTTCCCGGGAGGAACGCGGTGAGGGGGTGCTTGAGAACAGCCGCCAGGAGAAACGGGGTTCGAGTCCCTGTTAAAGGGCTGCATGAGTGCCATGGTTTGATGATGTCTGTTCTCGGCATTCCTCACCGCACCGCCACACAGCGCGCTGGCAGTGCAAGCGTTCACGCCGCAGTTCCGCGCACTGCCGGCAGTTGCGGTGCCGTCTCGGCAGAGTAGAACAACTCCATCTCCCGGAGGACTCTGCGTTTCCGTTCCGGAGGAAAGCTGCAACAGCCGGCGGATGACGGCACGCTCCCGTCGTTTCCCTTTCCGCTCGTCTGGGCAGCGTCTGGCGTTCGGCATCCGAGTAAGGCTTTCGGGTTTCGGAAACTCCCTCTCTCGTTTTCCTTGCTTCGCCCGGCACAAAGCGTCTTTCGAGTCGAGCGTATCTCGGCGGCTGTGCTCGGTTGCGCTTCGCCCCGCGCCAAGATAGATGAGCGCTGGGACGAGAAACCGCCGCGCCGCTCCCCCCCTTTCCCGTCCCCTCCGCCGCGGCTCGGAGCGCTGAGAGAGAGAAAGAGGCGGGGGGAGACATTGCAAGGGCTGCCGTAAAGCCGGGTGTTCCCTCGGGGGTGGGGAGGGATGCGTTGGAAGCGAGAACGTCCGTGTGCGCAGAGATGTAGGAAAGCCGCTGTCCCGGTGTCAGCGCTGGAAGCGTCCGGGGCTGGAGATGGGGCTGAAATGGAGGAGCTGGGAGACGCTGCTGGTTTTTGCATTGGCCAGGGGCACCGAAGCCCTGCGTTGGTCGAGATGGGTTGGAGGAGCTCGAGGGAAAAATGGGGTTTGCCGAGGGGTCTTAGGTAGGCGGGAGAGGTGCGTGGCAGACGAAAGGCAGTTTGTGATGATGGAAGTTTGGAAGGATGAAAAAAAAAAAGGAAAGAAAGTAAGATAGAAAAAGAGAGAGGCTTGGGGAAGGCGTCGGCCAAGGCAGGCAGAGGAGGAAACAGGGAGGAAACTGGGAAAGCAAAGGCAAGAAAGGAGAAGGATAGAGGAAATGGTTGGCATTGACCACAGCGCAGGGAACAGAAAGGGGATGATGAAAATAAAAGGATCCAGAGGTGTAACAGCACTGCTGGAAGTCTCGAAGGAGAAATGGAAGCCCTGGTGTGGGCTCTGCAATGTGCAAGTCCTTCAGAGTCCTCACGTTGGAAAGCCCCTGTTTAAAAGCTGCAGCAGCTACAATCTTGCTGAGACAGGAGGCTTGAAAATGGACTTTGGCAATAAAATAACTTTGTCCATTCCGAAAGTGCCAATAGTTGGACAGGCCTGAAATTTGCATTTGGGTTTGTGCATGCGTGTGGTGCTATCTGGAAAGAACAGAGGCTGTTACCCTTCCAGGGAACACCTGTGAAATATGGGGAAATGATACTAGACCTGCTGGTAAATCCCACGCTGGGGATTACCACTTCCATAATGGAGTTGGATGCTGTATTTGTTAACAAACACTGGAATTTTAACATAAATGAATACAACTTGTAAACAGGGAAAGGGAAGATCATCTGAATGTAGTTATCGAGATATAGTTACTTTAGATTACATAGTGATTGTTTGCCTTATATAAACTGCATTAATTGTTTGCTGATATTAATTGGGGTAAAAAAAGAAACCGAAGCAATTCCTTTGCTGTACTTAAGGGATGTTTATTCTCTTTGTCTAAAATGATAACTATGAGTTTAGCAATAGTTATGCTTATCAACATGGCATCAAAATAAGGACATGAAATTGCTGAAAAACGTGTTGGATATGCTCAGAATTGCCAAAATATGAGGCAAGTCCTTACCTGTTCTGGGGATTACCACATCCAAAACAGAGTTGGGATGCAGTATTTGTTAACAAATCCGCAGAGTACTTTACAGATAAATATGCAGAATCACAAAGATGGATTGTAGGGACCCATCCTAGGATTGATCCCATTTGTCTGACAGACACAGGGACGAGGCAATTAGGGAAGGCTCCAATAAGAAAATCCCCGCACTGTAAATGGACAGTGCAAATGAGAACTGAGTATTTTGGGATAAATAGTGGGTGTCAGCTAAAGGGAAAGGACAGTCTTGGCTATGTGGAGATCGAGCTTGGAAGATATTACCCCTAATATGGTCTGGAAGCTGTACCCTAGGAATAGTAATGTCAGAGGTGACAGTAGCAGATCAGTTACTGGGGATAATACAGGCTGGGTACCCACAAAAAACAAGAGAAGTGATGGATACTGGATGAAAGTATCTTCAGTAACGCCGTCTGCATATATAAAACCACTCAGGATTCTGATAGAAATACGTCTTTTTCAAATAGAAACAGGTACAGTATCACGGGCTTCTTCAGAATGTAGTCCAGAGTAATGTATTTTGCTCAGTGTCAGGACAAATGCCTTGGGCTTTGGTGGTGTTGCTGACATTAAATGCATTGTTTTTATTTTGCATACAAGGCATGCACTGACATCAACAGTTGGCCATTTGCTTCCAATTTCTTAGGCCACTCTCTATGTCCAAATGGATAAAGTGTTGCTTTATTTCTTCGTCTTCTACCAGGTTTCCTTCAGCTCTTCCTAGGGAAGCAGTCGCCTTTAGGCTTGCTTCCAGTAAGCTGTCACATCTACTGGCTGGTCCATGCTGTCTCTCCATATATTTTCTGCACTTGCTGAACTACTTGGACTGAAGATCAAAGTCCCTTTTCCCATCCATAAGCTCACCATTCAGTTTCTTTAAATGCATTGAGATTAAGCAATAAGTAGTCAGTCTGCTGATGATGATTCCTTCAACTTTTTAGAGGATGTTTGTTAAATTACAGTGTTATTGGTGAAACTGTATATCATTAGAGACTCAAACTGAGATGCAAGAAACTTAAAGATGCCGTTGCAAATAAGATCATCTACACAGAGGCACATCAATGAAATACCCTTGTTATTAAAATCATTTATGCAGAGACTTGCGAAAGAGATGCTTTCTAAGATCCTCAAACCATGGATGTAAGGAGCCTCAGCACAGCTGAATGCAGTCCTAGTCCCAGAGACAGAAAATGATTTATGTTGAAGGGACCCCGTAGGCACAATCAACCCCAGCTATAATCTTAGCAAAGATAACAAAGCCGAAACCAAACCAGCACTCAGTAGCGAGGATCTGTATGGGTGAGGTGTCTTGATGCCAAGCACCAAGGGATGTCTGTGCAGGGGGATCCTCGGGAAGCACCCCTACTGGAGGGCAGTTTGTGTCGTGCAGCACACGGCAGTGCAGGAGAGCGTGGGGGGTGCTTGGCCACTCACTATTTTTGGGGTAAGGTGAACGACACGTTGCCATGTCTGTCTGTAGGTGCAGGCTCTGTTGCCTCTCAGCTGTTGAACCGGCTGTCTGCTGTCGGTTCCTTCAGCCCTCCTTCTGAGACAGCTTTGTGATCATTCATCTGTTTTAGCCAGAGTGTTACCAGTGCTGCTGCTTGTTGTCTTCCTGTGCAGGGTCTTGTGTGCAGGCCAGGTGGAAGGGGGAAGGTGGGAGAAAGAAAGAAAGAGGGGCAGAGGGGAAGCACACTGGGACACTGGCCTTGCTGTGGAGGAAGCCTGATGAGAGCAGCACTGCTGGTCTGAGTCCCTGCTGACTTTTGCCCCAGGCAATGCTCTGAAGGTGAGTTGGGAGACTGGGGGGTTCAAGCCTAGCCAGCATGGGTTCACGAAGGGCAGGTCCTGCTTGACCAACCTGATCTCCTTCTATGATCCAGTGGCCCATCTGATAGACGAGGGAAAGGCTGTTGATGTAGTCTACCTAAACTTCAGCAAAGCCTTTGACGCTGTCTCTGAGCAGAAGCTGGCAGCCCATGGCTTGGACGGGTACGCTCTTGGCTGGATAAGGAAGTGGCTGGAAGGCTGGGCTCAGAGAGTGGTAGTGAATGGAGCTAAATCCAGCTAGCGACATGTCACGAGTGGTGTTCCCCAGGGGTCGGTGCTGGGGCCTGTCCTCCTCCAGATCTTTATTGATGACCTGGATGAGGGCATGGAGTGCACCCTCAGTAAGTTTGCGGATGTCACCAAGTTGACTGGAAGCGTCTACCCTCAACCTGGGGGCAGGGAGTCCCTACAGAGGGATCTGGACAGGCTGGATAGCTGGGCTGAAGCCAATGGGATGAGTTTTAACAAGGCCGTATGCTGTGTCCTGCACTTTAGCCACAACAACCCCAGGCAACGCTACAGGCTTGGGGTGGAGAGGCTGGAAGACTGCGTAGAGGAAATGGACCTGGGGGTGTTGATTGATGCTGGCCTGAACATGAGCCAGCAGAGTGCCTGGGTGGCCAAGAAAGCCAATGGCATCCTGGCCTGCATCAGGAACGGTGTTGCCAGCAGGAACAGGCAAGTGATTGTCCCTGTGTACTCAGCTCTGGTGAGGCCGCACCTCGAGTACTGTGTCCAGTTTTGGGCCCCTCACTGCAAGAAAGACATTGAGGCCCTGGAGTGGGTTCAGAGAAGGGCGCCAAAGCTGGCGAGGGGTCTGGAGCACAGGCCTTATGAGGAGTGGCTGAAGGAGCTGGAATTGTTCAGTCTGGAGAAGAGGAGGCTCAGGAAGACCTTACTGCTCTCTATAACTACCTGAAGGGAGGTTGTAGTGAGCTGGGAGTCGGCCCCTTCTCTTGTGTAACTAGTGATAGAACTAGAGGGAATGGCTTCAAGCTGTGCCAGGGGAGATTTAGGCTAGACGTTAGGAAATACTACTTCTCAGAAAGAGTGGTCAGGGACTGGAATGGGCTGCCCAGGGAGGTGGTGGAATCACCGACCCTGGAGGTGTTCAAGGAACGTTTGGATTTTGTGTTGAGGGATATGGTTTAATGAGAACTACTGGAGATAGGTGGATGGCTGGATATGATGATCTTGTACATCTTTTCCAACCTTGGTGTTTCTGTGATTCTGTGGGGAGGGCAGGGGTTGGACAGGAACTGCTGCATTATTTCACACCACTCCTGCTATTTCTCTTGTCCCAGCAGGCTGCAGTTACACTTCTGCCTTTCACCTGTGATCATCGCAGCCTGCAGGAGAGCAGGAAATGGCCACAGCGCATCCCTCTCAGGTAGGAGCTTGGGGAAGCAGCTGGGAGGGGGCAGGGGATGTGAATGCAGGGGGAGAGTGAGGTGCCCCCATCCAGCATCTGTGTGCTGGGACGGAGAAGCGGCTGGGCCTGGAGTTTCTCTCGTGTCTGAGCCGCTTCCCTGGGCCTTGGCTTTTCCCATCAGAGAAGTTCTTTGCTTGCAGGAGCCCGTGAGCTTTGCAGGGGAGGCCGTGTATTTCAGCAGGGAGGAGTGGGCGCTGCTGGACCCTGCGCAGCGAGCGCTGTACCGGGACGTGATGCTGGAGACGTACCAGTGCGTGGCCTCGCTGGGTGAGGGCTTTGCTGCTGTTCCTTCTTATGTGGGCTGTGCAGACGGAGCCTCTACAAACAGGGCGTGGAGTAAATGCAGTGCAGTTACTTATGGACTAACACAACAGCAACAACAAATGCAACACAGGGAAGCATGAGTTCTAGAAGGGATTAGTGTGCTCAGCACTGTGCTGAAAGCCCCAGAGTCACTGCAGGCAAGCAGGCGTGAGTTAAATATTAAGAATGTGTCCCTACATTATTTTCAGATATCTGTAAGGCACGTTGGGTGCCGAGGAAAGGCAGTATGTATTGGCCAGTGTCATTCAGGCCCTAATTGTGGTTTCACAGTGGGGAGGGACACACAATGGAGTTGGTGACCAAGCAGCTGTGCCAGAATCATGGAAATGCTCTCACCTCCACTCTTTTTATCAATTAAGCTCCACTTCCCGTGCCCAAACCCGCGGTGATCACCCTGCTTGAAGGAGGGGCAGACCCCTGGATCCCAGATGCGTGCAGCCCAGAGGAGATGGCAGGAGAGCTCAGCCCAGGTGAGGTGGGGAGAAAAGGCAGAGGGTGGGGCTGTCCAAAGCCATCTCTGGCTGGGCAGTATTGTGGGTACTGCGTGCTATCCCTGGCTTTCCTCTGTCATCCAGCAGGAGATGGGATGACAACATTAAAGGAAGACGTGCAGAAAAGCGGTGTGTCCGAAAGGCAGAGCGTCTGTGTCTCAGTGGAAGAAAGCAGAAGGGATGTGCAAGGGGGCCTGGAGCAAGGAGAGCACTTCAAGAAGCCACTGGGAAACCATCCAGGAAAGAAAGCGAGGAACCCCTTGGACTTCAGCACAGCTCAGAAGCAGCATGGAGAGGAAAGTAGCAAGGAAGTGTGTCAGGAGAGAAGGCAGAACCCATGTGATGAGTGTGGGAAAAGCAGTGAAAGGTCTTCTGTTGGCTTTAAAGACCAGTGCATTCATTCAAAGGACACACGATACAAGTGCCCTGATTGTGCAAAGTGCTTCAAGTGGAGATCCACCCTCAACTACCACCAGCGTCTACACACAGGAGAGAGACCATTTAAGTGTCCGGAATGCGGAAAGAGCTTCAAAAACAATTTTGGCCTCATCCGCCACCAACGCATCCACACAGGAGAGAGACCATACAGCTGTCCTCAGTGCCCACAGAGCTTTAGAAGCAGTTCCCACCTCAACCGCCACCAGCGCATCCACACAGGAGAGCGACCCTACAAGTGCAATGAGTGTGGGAAGAGCTTCACAAGTAATTCTGACCTCACCCACCACCAGCGTATCCACACTGGAGAGAGACCCTACAAGTGCCCTGAATGCGGGAAGGGCTTCAAAAGCAATTCTGAACTTGTCCACCATCAGCGCACCCACACAGGAGAGAGACCCTACAAGTGCCCCAAGTGTGGGAAGGGCTTCAAAAGCAATCCTGACCTCAACCGCCACCAGCTTGTCCACACAGGAGAGAGACCCTACAAGTGCCCTGAGTGTGAGAAGAGCTTCAGAAGCATTTCTGACCTCATTGTCCACCAGATCATCCACACAGAAGAGACACCATACAGCTGTCCTCAATGCCCACAGAGTTTTAAAAGCAATTCTGACCTCACCCACCACCAGCGCATCCACAGAGGAGAGAGACCCTACAAGTGCAATGAGTGTGGGAAGACCTTCAAAAGAAATTCCCATCTCACCTACCACCAGCGCACCCACACAGGAGAGAGACCCTACAAGTGCACTGTGTGTGGGAAGGGCTTCACAAGCAGTTCTGACCTCATTGTCCATGAGCGCATCCACACAGGAGAGAGACCATTTAAGTGTCCCGAGTGTGGGAAGAGCTTCAAAAGAAGTTCCGACCTCATTTACCACCAGCATATCCACACAGGAGAGACACCCTACAAGTGCCCTGAGTGTGGGAAGGGCTTTAGAAGAAGTTCTAACCTCAGCTCCCACAAACGCATCCACAGGGAATACCAACCATAGCAGCGCCCTGAGTTTGTGAGAACCTCCAAAAGCAGTTCCTGCCTCCTGACCTACCCATACATCCCCCCAGGAGACAGAGCCTGCAGTGCCCCGAGTGTGCAAAGAGCTTCATCCAGAGCCCAAGCTTCATTGCTATCCTGAGAAAATCTCTCGCCGTGCCCAGTTTTCTCTTCTGCTCGTCCTGCAAGCAGCTTTTTGAAGCCGTTTGCTAAGGAAAAGCAGCTGTGCAGGCATGTGCTGTGTGCCATGTGTTCCTCTCAGTCATTTCTGAGTCCACTGATGAATCAGGTAAAAGGGGCAAGAGAAAAATAATGCTACTCTTGGAGTCTTACTGAAAATCACATGCAGGTGAATGGGGAGGGGGAGAATAACGTAGCTAAGTTGTCCCAGAGCTTTTGTTTTCATTGAGATCTCACCCTATTTTCTTAAAAACAAAGATAATGGGTAAATGCAGGACAGGGAAAAGATAATGGAGGGTTTGTTACTCATGCTGACTGCAGCTCTTTCTTCTTCTGGATGAAGGCATGTTTCATACACAGTCCCATCACCCTTCCTAACTGTGCTACGCATTGGCTGTACTTCTCTTCTTGAATGCTTTGATCAGGAGCTCAGAGCAGCTGTCAGACACCAAGTGTGGGTGGGCTCCAATAAACTGCTGAAAGCTTAGCTTGTTCTTCCGAAATGCAGCGTCTCAAGACTCAGCAGGTGCTGTGAGCAGAAGGCAGTGCAAAGCTACATAGAACACATCCAGCACGTCCCCACAGCACAGAGCTTGCAGAGTGCAACCCTCTGGCTGCAGCCTTCCTACCAAATCCTTGTGCATTGAATAGTCCTCCCTTCAAATCCACATCTTGCCAGTACAGAGATAATGTGATGTGGGAGCATGTCAGAGGCTTGCTCAAGTCCAGGTAGATGACATCAGTTGCCCTGATTCCACCAGTTCCGTCGCTCTACCTTAGAAGGCCACCAGATTGATAACGTACAATCTGCCCTGGTGAAGCCATGCTGGTTGTCTGGGATTACGTCCGTGACCTGCATGTGTCTTAGTATATCTTCCAGGAGCCTGTTGGTTTTTTTTTTTTCCTTACCTTTTAGATTGACCAGGACGTCCTTGCTCAGCCATGCAGGTTTCCTGCCTCCTCTGCTTGGTTTCCTATGCTGTGTTATTTATAGCTCTCAGAAAGACATCCTTAAAGGCATGTTTTGCTCCTTTGTCCTGTGAAAGAGAGCTTCTCAGGGGATCTCATTCAGTAATTCCCTGAACAGCCAGAATTTTGCTGTCCTTGTGTCCAGGGTTGTAGAATCATAGAATCATAGAAAAGAATCCCAGAATCCTTGGAGGTGGAAGGGACCTTTAAAGGTCACCTACTCCAGCTCCCCTGCAATGAACAGGGACATGCACAGCTAGATCAGGTTGCCCAGGGCCTGATCCAGCCTTGCCTTGAAAGTCTCCAGGGACAGAGCAGCCACCACCTCTCCGGGCAACCTTTTCCTCACTGTAAAAGACTTTCTCCTTATATCTAACACAGCTTGGTGTCATTGGCAAACATGCTGAGCGTGCACTCAACCCCACTGTCGATGTCATCAATGAAGAAGAGTGTCAGCCCCAGCACCGACCCTTGGGGACACCAGTCATCACTGATCTCCATCTGGTCGCTGAGCCATTGACCACCACTCTCTGGATTCAATCCTGCAACCATGCTTCATCCATTGAACGGTCCACCCATCAAATCCCACGCTTTCCCATTTGGAGAGAAGGATGTTGTGGGTACTGTGTCAAAGGCCTTACTTTAATCCAGATAGATGACATAGAATCATGGAATCATAAAATCACTCAGGTTGGAAAAGACCTCTAAGATCATCGAGTCCAACCATAACCCAACCATACTATCCTAACTAACAGCCGTCCACTAAATCACATCCCTGAGCACCACATCCAAGGTTTTTAAACACATCCAGGGATGGTGACTCTACCACCTCCCTGGGGAGCCTATTCCAGTGCTTAACAACACTTTCTGTAAACCCTAATATCCAACATAAACTTATCCTGGCACAACTTGAAGCCGTTTCCCCTCGTCCTGTCACCTGTCGCCAGTGGGAAGAGAGGAGACCAGCCCACATGAGTGGCTCTTCCCTTGTCCATCGGTGCAGTGACACAATTTTGGAAGGCCAGCAGGTTGGTCGCACAGGATTTGCCCTTGGTGAAGCTGTGCTGGTTGTCTCATATCACCTCCCTGTCTTCCATGAGCACTAGCATAGCTTCCAGGAGGATCTGCTCCGTGATCCCAGCACAGAGATGAGACTGACAGGCTGGTAGTTCTCGGGGTCATCCTTTTTATGCTTCGTGAAAATGGGTGTGATGTTGCCTTTTTTTTCAGTCACAAGGGACTTCACCTCATTGCCACAGTTTTTCAAATATCATTGAAAGTATCATGAGGCCTTCCAGTACCTAAAGGGAGCCTACAAACAGGAGGGGAGTCAACTCCTTATGAGGGTAGATAACAGCAGGGCAAGGGGAAATGGTTTGAAGTTGAAGGAGGGAAGATTTAGGTTGGATATCGGGGAATGTCTTTAACAAGAGAGTGGTGAGGTGCTGGAACAGCTGCTCAGAGAGGATGTGGATGCCCTGTCCCAGAGGTGTTCAGGGGCAGGTTAGATGGGACCCTGGGCAGCCTGGTCTAGTATTAAATGTGGAGGTTGTCAGCCCTGCCTGTTGGGTTTGAGCTTGATGATCCTTCCATCCCAAGCCATTCTATGATTCTGTGATGATTCTGTGATTGAGAGTGGCTTGGTGACTACATCAGTTAGTTAATTCCCTCAGGACTCTGGGATGCAACTCATCGAGACCCACAGACAGTGTGAGCAACAGGTCCAGTACTGCATCCCCTATTGTGGGGTCATCAATTACTTGACTGCGGAAGCCTCCTCAATTGCCTACAGATTGCCATGCAACTTTTCCAACAACTTGTGATGCTTCTTGTAGCTGGAGGTAGAAGGCCTCATCATCAGACTCTGATTGATCTGGTGGCCTGTAGTAGACACCCATCACAAGGTTCCCGTTGCTGCCCCGGTCTCTAACTGTCACACACAGGCTTTTGACTTGTTCCTGAGGGTCAGCTCTTCGCATTCTATTCCTTTCCTAGTGCAGGTAGCAACACCCCTACAACTCCTTTCTCGCCTCTCCCTTCTGAACAGCTTGTAGCCCTTCTGAACAGCCTGTAGCCCTTCTGAACAGTTTGGAGCCCTCGATAGCCACACTCCAGTCATGGGAATCGTCCCACCAGGTTTCAGCGATGACAACTATATCGTGGTTTTCAAGCAGCACAGTAGCTTCCAGCTCCTCCTGTTTGTTTCCTAACCTGCATGCATTGGTGGAGAGGCATTTCAGCTGGGCAGCTGGTCTTGACACTTCCTGAAAGGATAGCTGCTTCATTCCTTTTAGGTCTTTCTCTTGATTTTCCCATTGCCTTCTGCTGTTGCCCCAGCAGTCACTGCTCATCATCATAGAGTTTTGTACGTGCTGCAGTGTTGCCAACACCTCTCAAGGCAGCGGGTCCTTCAAATATTCAAAACCCACCTGGACACATTTCTGTGCAGCCCACTCTAGAGAACCTTCTTGAGCAAGGGTGTTGGAATAGATGAACTCCAGCGATCCCTTCCAACCCCTGTGATTCTGTGATGCTGTGTCTACAAACCTCCCAGGGGCCCTTCCAACGAGAATGCATTAGTGATTCTACCTTCTGTGATTACAGCTACTGTGATTCTTGGAGTCAATAATTTCTCCTCTGCATGTGGGTTATCATCAACCATAGCACTCCCGGCGACAGATTTTGCCTGTGAGACGATGGTGCCTCCACCCAGGCTGAAACATTTGAAGTTTGTTTTTTTGCCCCATCTCAGATTTTGTCCCATCCCTGGAGGCTTTCAAGGCCAGGCTGGATGTGGCTCTGGGCAGTCTGGTCTGCTGCACATAGCGGAGGGGTTGAAACTAGATGGTCATTATGGTCCGTTGCAACCCAGGCCATTCTGTGGTTCCGTAAGTTGAATATTTCATTGCTTTGAGTGCCTGTTCACACTGGGCCCTGCTCACAGCTTAAAACAGCTGTGCATTACAACATGATGCCAGTAAGACAGGCAGCAAAGCACGGCAGGAGGGTCATGGCATTCCAGGAGCTCTGACGTCATTTGCAGATCCAAGACATTCTGGCAGAACTGGAAGAGCCTTAAGCATCTCAGCATGCATCTGGAAGCTCCACATTCTCAGTACGGGAGGCTGAGGGAGGTGGCTTTGCTTCCTTGGGAGAAGAGAAATCTTAGGGAAGACCATCCTGCAGCCTTCCACACCTACCAGGAAGTAATCAGCAAGAGTCAAACTCCTCAGTGCTGGACATGCAGGGAAGATGAGAGCAGTGCACAACGGAAGGCTTCCCAGAGACCGTCTTCGTTTTTGAAAGGTTTTGTGACCTTTCATAAACTCCTGTGCACTACAGTGTAAACAGACAACAGAACTTGCTGTGAGCAGGAGGTAGAACTTGAGACCGGCTGAGGTTCCTTCCAGCCTGAATGCTTCTGTTTCCATCCAGAATAGGTTTTCCCAGTGGCGGTCGGGAAAGTAGTGTCTCGTTTTCAGGTGGGTCAGAGTTGCCTTTCATCATAGCGTCTGGTGTGATGCTCTGTTTCAGTTTTAGGGGAAAAACAGTGGTGATAGCTCACCAATGTTTCTAGGTTTTTTTCTGAGCAGTTCTGTACAGAGGAAAAGACGTGTCAGTTTCCTCTGCTTCTCACACTGTCCTGCCAGCAAAGGGTCTCAGAGGGGCACAAGGAGGTGGGAGGGGATAGAACCAAGGCAGCTGACTAAACTGGCCAAAGAGATATTTCATACCTTTTGACATCATGTGAAAAAACATCTGAGGGGAGTTTGTCAAGGCAACCTGTTCCACAGCCTCCCCAGCCTGTGAGAAAAAGCTTTCTTCCTAACATCTTACCTAAATCTCCTCTCTTTAAGTTTAAAGCCAGTTCCCTTTGTCCTGTCACGGTCAGACCATGTAACCCCCTTCAGGTCTGGCAAGGCTGCAGTGAGGTCTCCCCACAGCCTTATCTTTTCCGGGCTGAACAAGCCCAACTCCTTCAGCCTTTCTTCAAAGGGTTCTCCAGCCCTTTAATCCCCTTTTTTGCCCTTCCCTGGACCTGCTCCAACAGCTCTGCATCCTTCCCATGTTGGGAGTCCCCAGCTTGGGGTCTCACACTGTTGCGTGGAGGAGGCCAATCCTCTCCGTCTCCCTGCTGCCACCCCTCTTTAGATGCATCCCAGGATACTGTTGGCCTTCTGGGCTACAAGAGCATATTGTTGGCTGTGGGTGTTGTCTGTGGTACAGAGGCCTGGGAGGGGACATGTTGTCCTCATGGGACTGGGGCCTCGTGGCCTCCTTGCAGCCCATGCACAGGCTGACACTGCCCCAGGAGCAGTGCTGAACCAGCATGAAGGACAGGATCTCCTTCCAGAGGTCTGGGGATCAGAGCCTTTCTGCTGCATGAAACAAAGGAGAGCTTTTCTCAGCATCAGAGCCACCAGCACAGTGCCTTTGTCTCTCTGTAATCATGGCTTTCAATTGTCTGCTCTAATGAGTTCCCTGGCTGTGCTGGCTGTGCTCTCAGTGGGACCCATTAATTCTACAAAAAACTTCCTTCTTTTGAGCACTTTGTGCCTTCTTCTCTCAGCACTGGAGGCTGATGGACTCAGCACCGAATGCCCCATAGGACCCATTACAACCTGGAGAGCCCTCATGTGCTTTGTCCCTTCCTGTTCTCTTCCTCAGCTCTTCAGAACCTGTACAGCTACTGGAGAGCTACCAGGAGTGGGCTTAAAGAGCAAGAGTCCAAGGAACATTCAGTAAGCCTATTTGATTTATTTACATTTTCTCCAGTTTTAAAAGAAAATTCAGGTAGCACTTTGCAGTTGATATTCATCCAGCAAGTCTCCTAATGAGGTTGTTGGGTTTTTTTTGACACTGAAAGTAAAATATACATAGAAACACAATTAAGAAGTTGACTAAAGTGTTGATTAGACTTTTAAGATGGGTCAAGTTTCTAACACTTGGAGCTTGTAGAGCATCCAGAAAGTTGGGAGGTATCTGAGCAAGCAAAGAGCAAAGGGAGGGGGAAATCTAGGAGCAGTGGGGAGGGCACACGTCCACACTGCCTGCAGAAAACACGCCTTAGCCATGGTCACTTATTCAGGAGAGCTGAAAACACCTGCAGGGTGAGGGAGATCAGATACAGAGGTGAGACCAAGCAGGGGTAACAGGTGCCTGTGTCCCAGCACCTGAGTGCATTTCTGTCCTCCAAACACAGTTCTGGAGAACACTGACACAAAAATTCCTCAATGACATGAAAGAAACACGGCCCCAAAGCATTTTAGAAACAGAAAGGTGTGTTGGCACATTTTCTTTGATTTGGATCTTTCTCTTCAATTCTTTCTTCCATTTGTATTGACATGTAATAACAGTGTTCATGCCTACAGCTTCAAATAAATAAATAGATAAATAAATGAAATCAATTTTGACTTGCATACTGCCTGGTACACCCCAGATTCTCCCTGCACAGTCTGTCCATGATGTCCCCTCAGCCTTTGTCCTGAATGGGTCATGCTGGGGCTTCATAACTGTTAATTTTTCTAGATCTTTGCAGTGTCTGAGGCAGGGACTCAGCTGTGAACAATGCAAATCATTTATTGCAAGTTCTAACATCCCTTTTATACATTCCCAAGTTTTCTCTTGTAATTTTCCCACCTCCCTTTACATGTCCACAGAACATTCCACAAACACTCTTAACGTGCAGGCACTTATCCAATCAGAGCCGTGAGTCATTTCAAGCCACACTCACTTCCTCCCATCAGGGTCGCTATCACACAGCCATCGTGCAGCTTCCTTGACTTTGTTTTTCTCTCCTGGAGGTGTCCTTGGTTCTCAGCACTGCTTTCTCATGCCGTTTTTCTTGCCCCACAGCTTCTGCTCTGAACAGTCTTTCCTGCATTCCCAAACTTATCCGCTCAGGTCTGTAGACAGGTGTTCCAGTTCCTTCATAAAAACATGAATAGATCATCCTCTGAGGACTGGCAGCACACAAGCATACAGGCATTCTTCCTATTTTGGAGCAAAGTTAAAAAATATTAAGAAAAATGGCAAAATTTACCAAGACAAGAAAAAAAAAAACCAAGCCCCAAACAGTCCTGATTTTGGAGCCAAATGCAAGCAGCTGCTAACAAGGTACAGCCTTCAAAGTGGATAACTGTACAGGAAATGTTTGACACAGAGACACAGAGAAGAAAATGTTAAAAACAACTTCAATTAAGAACAAGAGTTTGGTCTAGGGATGATAAGAAAGACTACAGAAAGATGGACAAGCTTAAACTTCCTGAAGATCTGAGAAGTAACTTGGTTAGGTGGGAGGCATCTGAGTGATCAGGGAGTAAGGGGAAGGGAAATACGTGGAGTAATGGGAAGAGCACGTGTGCAGACTCCTGCTGGAAACGGGACTTCAGACAGGGTCTGTTGAATCAGGTCAGGTTGGGTAGATGGACCACATAAAAAGCAGAAGCTGGCAGTGGAAGTGGAAGGGATTGCCAATATTTTTTATCTTATTATTAACACAGATACTGAAAAACTCTAAAATTGGTGTCACAGGAAAACACTAGGATATACTTAGAGGTGTAAACTTATTTTACCTGATAAAAAGTGAGCATAGAGCTGCTCAAATGTTCAAGATCTTCTTGTGATAGTCCTACAACACTGAAAATATGGTTTGTTGCCTTGCCTGGAGTCCAGAGCCCCCAAAGCCTCGCAGCCCAGCACCGTCCTGTGATGCCATCTGCAGTATCAGAGGACTCAGCCAGCAGTGCAGAGAGCTGGGAGAGGGGAGAGGCCCAAGTGACGTTGCTGGGAGGTGGCTGTGAGGCCATTCCTCCTGCAGGAACCGGGCTGCCTGCTGGGACAGAGAGCAGCGTAAGAAGGGAGCAGAGGAAAGGCAGTGCTGTTAGGGACAGCAGCACGTTGCATGGCATTGAGGGGTGGAGAGGTGGGAAATGGGCAAAGGGCAGCGAGAGCTGAAGGGGAGCTCTGGGACCTGGTGGGCAGTCAGGGCTAGCAAAGGTTGCAGTGCCCAGGGAACCCTCCGTGATGCCATCTAAGGCCCAGATGAGCTAGGAAAGGGTATGCAAGCTACCAAAGAGGATTACAACTACAGCAAATGAGGGATCAATGGTGGAAATCATGTTGGTGACGGGCCTGAAGCAGAGAATGAGGGTTTATTGTGGATCACGAACGAAGCAGACTGTGGAAGAGAGGAGAGAGATGCACGGATCCAGCCAATTGTGGGCAAAAAGCTGGCCAGACCTTTCGCCTGAGCATCGGGATCTGTTCTGCTTTCTTCTTAAGCCTTACTCCTGGCTATTTGCTGTGTGAGTGTGCTCACTCCTGTGTGCAGTTGGGGATGAATGTATATGCATACTTTGCTGGCCAAGTGCAGGTGGGGCTGGATGGGGAAGGAGGACAGGGGGCTCTGGAGAGACCCAGGGTTGAAGCTGCCACGTGGGTAAGTGACCAGAGCCTGGGCATGGCATCTGGGAGGACTCACTGCCCAGGGATCCATGGCTGTGTCTGTGCCTGGGGTTAAGTGCTGCAGATTATTAAGTAGGTGTAAAAATGCTATTGCCAGCTGTAGTTTGTCTGTGTATGGCCAAGTGCATCCATCTGTTTGTGCACATAAGATTGTGTGTTTGTGTATGCATGCGCGTCTTTGCTCATTTGTACAAGACTGAATGGGATTCTGCAGGGAATTTCTGCTGACTGTTGATGCAACGAGAAGCTGAGCTGGATCTTAGGACTGTGGAAACTTTCTTGAAAGCCCCGTGCAGGTGTAAGGTAAAGAGAGCATCAGGATGCCTTCAGCATGGTCCCTTCTCTTGTGGAGCCTGCAGATACTTCCAGCTGTGTAGAGAGAACTCGTCCTCCCTGTGCTTGCAACTTCGCTCCCATCCTCCAGGTGGACCGGAGTTGCAGAGCCCTGTCTGGGGGTGACTTTGGGTGTAAGGGATAGCACACAGAGCAGGGGAGAGTGTCTCAAGGACGTGTGCTGCTAACATCACATGGCTGATGGGTGAGCCGAGAGCCACATCCTTATTCAATCAGTAGAAGGCCTGACACAGGGTCCCAGCCTTTCTTTTTGTCATACACCCTTCAGGAGGGACGATGGTACTAAGAAATGGACAGTGGAGGGCACCAGTCCTTCTTCAGACACTTTCCAGATCCAACGAATTACCTGAACATCAAGGACTGTCATTCACATCAAGGCTCTGCATGGTAAGCATGCTTTAGGGTAGCTTCGGACTGGTCACTGTCTTGGAATAAAAGAACACCAGTATTTGAGGAAACTTCCAGACAAGATCAGCTCCTACCTGATTTCTCCTCAACCTTCCTCTGATGCTTCTGGCCACCTCCCTATGTTCCTTGCAGGGCGCCGAGCTGCTAATCTTATTAGCAAAGTGAACAAAGGCTGTGGTGCCCAGGAGGTGACTCCACAGTGGCCATGCTGCACAGGGCGGGAAGTAGAACCAATTAGATTGGTGTCCCTGCCTCTAATCTCCCTTGTGGGTTTTGGTGGCAGTGACAGGTGCTCAGAAAGACCAGGGAACGTTTCCAAAGACACCAGAGGCTCTCAGGTTCCCTTCTAGATGTAGCCTGTAGTACCTCCTTGGGGGTGATAAGAATCCCTCTCCATTCTTCTCTCTGTGTGCATGATGTTCTCCCATTGAATACAAAATGAAGGGCAGTGTCCTTGGTTTCCTGTGATATATTCATGCCAGTATCTCTATGGGTGACACCACCTTGGGTGATCTCTCATTTTGAGAGGCTCCAGTTACTGCCTGCCTTGGAAACATGCTGGAGTTTGTCCTCTCCCCTGCCACATGAGGGACAGCCATAGGGATGCTCCTCAGTGACCATTCACCATCTCCACTGCCATCACACACCAGCAGGCTTCTCCTTAATCCTATTCTCAATACTCACAATAATGCAATGAGCTTTTTCCACGATAAACACATGGAGTTTTAGGTTGCAGCTTCTAAGCCCTGTTTCCTGGCACCATTTTGAAGATGAGCCAACACTTCAGGACATGCATTGTAGAAATAACATTTTATTGCAAAGGTGCTGTGAAACTGAGTGCTGATCTACAGGAAGACAAACACATTTATAGTCTCAAAAGTAAACAGTGAAGCTTCATTCTTCATTAGAAGTAGAAGGAATAACGATAATGTATCTAGGAACATAACACATACAAAGAAACTAAAGACCACAATAACAGAGGTGAAATTTATTGTTATACATGAAGATCTGTAAAATCACATTCCAAACAGAAGTCTTGAGCTCCTGGTTCCTCATGCTGTAGACGAAGGGGCTCACTGCTGGAGGCACCACCGAGTACAGAAATGACACCACCAGCTTCAGTGATGGGGAGGAAATGGAGGAGAGCTTCAAGTTGGCAAAAAAAACCACTGCTGAGAAATAGAGAGACCGCAGCCAGGTGAGGGAGGCACGTGGAAAAGGCTTTGCGCCGTCCCTGCTCAGAGGGCATCCTCAGCACAGCCCTGAAGATCTGCACGTAGGAGAAAAGAATGAAAACAAAACACCCAAATGCCAAAGAGACACCAATCACAACAACCCAAATTTCTCTGAGGTAGGATTGTGAGCAGGAGAGTCTGAGGATCTGGGGGATTTCACAGAAGAACTGGTCCACCGCATTGCCTCGGCAGAGTGGCAGTGAAAATGTGTTGGCAGTGTGCAGCACAGCATATACAAACATAGTGCCCCAGGCAGCTGCTGCCATGGTGGCACAAGCTCTGCTGTCCAGCAGGGTCCCATAGTGCAGGGGCTTGCAGATGGCAACGTAGCGGTCATAGGACATGATGGTGAGGGTGGAATATTCTGGAGAAGTGAAGGCTCTGGGGGGATGATGCAGCAGCCTCCCAGTACTGAAAAGGGGCCAAGAGGACAGCTGGAGAGGGACTTTTTAGAAGGACGTGTACTGACAGGATATGGGGAAATGGTTTTAAACTGGAAGATTAGATATGAGGAAGAAGTTCTCTCCTGTGAGAGCGGTGAGACTCTGGACCAGGTTGCCCTGTGAGGCTGTGAATGTCCCTCCCTGGAAGCATTCAAGGCCAGGCTGGATGGGGCTCTGGGAAATGTGGCCTAGCGGGTCCCATTCAGACTGGGCGTGGGACAGGCACCACCCAGGGCATCTGTGGCAGTTTCCGGAGCAGCGACTGAATGCCAGCACTGCAGTGAGACAACGCCTGTTGCTTCTCTCCATATATATTGCACGAGAGAAAGCAGCAGGGTTTCTACTCATGTACCTTCACTCTCCTTTCCTGCTGGTTCCTCTCTGGCCCGCTGCTGACCCATCCCCTTGCAGATGCAGTCACAGATCAGACCAACAGCGTTTACAATATGAGCGTGTACAAGTTCACCTGCAGAGACGAGCCAGAAAGACCAGGAGACAAAAGTGCTTAGAGCTCTGGAGCTCTGCTGTGAGGTGAAGAGGTTGGAAACATACAAGCAGAGAGAAGTTTGAGCTGGAAGGTACCTTAAAGACAACCCATTTCCAACCCCTCTGCCATTGGCACGGGTACCTTCACTGCAGCACTTTGCCCAAAGCCCCATCACTTTGCCCAAAGCCCCATTCACTGCTTCTGGGGGCCACCTGCCCCAGTTTTTTACCACCCTCCGGGGAAAGAAGTTCTCCTACGTATCTAATCTCTCACTAACTTCTCCAAGTTTATGACCATTACATTTCCAGTGAGGCCTGAACTCACAGCCATGTCAGATAACTGCTATCTCCCTGCAGCCAGGGCTGCCCTGCCAGCTCAGGATCTGTGCTTGCATTTCAGTGCAAACCATTACAGTTCACAGCACCTTGCTCTCCCCTCTGATGCTGGCTATTGTGCGACAGTCCTTGCTCTCAAGGCCGGAGAGGAAATTATGATACTTGACCTCTCCTTTTCCAATTTTCCCTTTCCCTGGGTGTGTGTCCATGGGTCCCACGCCCCGCTCATCACGGAACTGGGCCGAACCAGCCTGTAAACCAATGACATTTTTGGTGCAGGATGGGAGCATAGGACGCTTTTTGGCTTTTAGAACAAATCACTCTCTGCTTTTCAGAAAGCTTTGTTAGAAAACCTTATCAGTACTGCAAATGCTGCACTGAAAACGAGGCCTTGAAGGTTAGGCAGACTGCCAGTGTTCTGGGATATTTGTAAACTCCATAGGTGCTGCTAGCTTGCTTCAGTACAGAGAAGAAAAAAAAAAAAAAAAAACAGCAAAAAAAAAAAAAAAAAAGCTTTCTCTTGTAAAACTGCTCTTCAAAGGAATACATTCCATCACTTTTTCTTTCTTAATGCTTAACATACTGGGCCTTAATTAAGTTTGCCACTCTGCTCTGTGGAGCTATAAGTACATATGATCAACTGAACACACTGATGGAAATACCTACCTGATATCTGCATGCAATGTGGCATACGACTCCAGAGAGTTGCCAATTCTACAGAACTTGTGGGTTTTAAGCAGTCTCCCAGTCTCTCCCTTGAATCCTTTATGCGGTTTTTGAATGCTCATCTGATCGTGGCGTCAGTCTCCCTGAATGTACTCCTCACCGTTTCACTCAGTATCTTTCTTTATAATATTTTCAGGAAGCTTTCCCCAGAGCCAGAGGATAATACCGAGTGGCAGGGATATCCTCCCCAAGGATGAGACTTTGGAGAGATGGGCATCCCCGGTGGAAACTGAAGCACCTGGTTCCTTCAATACTGGCAGAATGGGGCCAACAGTGTGTTGCTAGATAGTAGAGAAGCTCGTTTGCTGGGTAGCATCGCTAGGGACTCAGCCAGTGACAGAGGTATTAGCGGATATCAGGATGAGGCCTTCACCCTCTGGAAGCAGATGCATCACGTCCCGGTACAGCGCTCGCTGCGCAGGGTCCAGCAGCGCCCACTCCTCCCTGCTGAAATACACGGCCTCCCCTGCAAAGCTCACGGGCTCCTGCAAGCAAAGGACTTCTCTGATGGGAAAAGCCAAGGCCCAGGGAAGCGGCTCAGACACGAGAGAAACTCCAGGCCCAGCCGCTTCTCCGTCCCAGCACACAGATGCTGGATGGGGGCACCTCACTCTCCCCCTGCATTCACATCCCCTGCCCCCTCCCAGCTGCTTCCCCAAGCTCCTACCTGAGAGGGATGCGCTGTGGCCATTTCCTGCTCTCCTGCAGGCTGTGATGATCACAGGTGAAAGGCAGAAGTGTAACTGCAGCCTGCTGGGACAAGAGAAATAGCAGTGCTGGTTTGCTTTCGGCTTTGTTAACTTTGCAGCGTGAAGGCTTTCACTGCCAGCGTGCTGGGAATCCCTGGTGGTTGGTTTGCTTGGCGATAGGTATCAGTGCAGTAGTTGCAGAGCCGCTGTTTTGGGTTAGCAAAAGGAATCCGTAAGGGACAGTTCTAAAACTTCCCATCTCAGCTCCAGTGGGTGAAGAGGCTTGTTTTTCCTCCATAATCTTGTACTGGGGACATAATGGAGCACTTTTATCTCCTGCCTCACTCATTTTGCCTCGTGGGAAGTACTGGAGTCACAACACAACGCTTTTAGCTCCTGCCTCAAAGCGCGCAGGGACCACGCAGCGCGCTGGCAGTGCAAGCGTTTGTGGGAATGGAATGTTGCTTCTGCATTTGATATTAAAAAGAGCAATTGGTTTGAAGAAGTAGAACATAATGCATTTGTATTCTGTAACCTATCCTTAGAAATAGCTGGTCTAAGAAGTAAAATACTGTATATGTTAGCGGCATGTTTTAGAAACATTATACTGAATTATGTGATTAATTCTTTCTTGCAAAACTGGAATAGTTGTTAAATGTTCCAAACAATGCGAGTATAGCGTTAGGGATTAGAAAACATATTGTAGAGCTGTTCTGTTAGGATAAGAAACTGCCGGCAAAAGAAAACCAGATTCAGCAAACATCAAAGAAATGAGGGCCTCTATACAAGGCCGAACTGTCTCACTCCGTGAGAAGGTTGGGGTGTGACAGGCAGGCACCAGGATACTCCCCTGTCTTTCTCCCGAGTTGATCTCTGTAAGAAGAAGGACAAGCAGATATCCGCAAAATAATGATCAGGTGTGGAATAAGTTAATTAATTAACTACAGATTTACGCTTATGCAGCAAAAATTTATGTTTGTCCAGTGTTTCCATGTTTAGTGAAGCGTTGAGAAGATTGTGAACCTGAAGTACTCCGCCAATGAGGAACCAGGGGAGTAAGAGATAAGCGTCGGGGAATAGGGAATAAAAGATGTAACTCTGTTTTCTGCGTGCTCTCCTGCTTGCAGGAGGCCCGCCATTGCAATTGCGAATAGAATCTGCTTTATCAGAGATACCGTCCTAGAAAATTATTTGGGTATTTCCTACACGTTCACGCCGCAGTTCCGCGCACTGCCGGCAGTTGCGGTGCCGTCTCGGCAGAGTAGAACAACTCCATCTCCCGGAGGACTCTGCGTTTCCGTTCCGGAGGAAAGCTGCAACAGCCGGCGGATGACGGCACGCTCCCGTCGTTTCCCTTTCCGCTCGTCTGGGCAGCGTCTGGCGTTCGGCATCCGAGTAAGGCTTTCGGGTTTCGGAAACTCGCTCTCTCGTTTTCTTTGCTTCGCCCGGCACAAAGCGTCTTTCGAGTCGAGCGTATCTCGGCGGCTGTGCTCGGTTGCGCTTCGCCCCGCGCCAAGATAGATGAGCGCTGGGACGAGAAGCCGCCGCGCCGCTCCCCCCCTTTCCCGTCCCCTCCGCCGCGGCTCGGAGCGCTGAGAGAGAGAAAGAGGCGGGGGGAGACATTGCAAGGGCTGCCGTAAAGCCGGGTGTTCCCTCGGGGGTGGGGAGGGATGCGTTGGAAGCGAGAACGTCCGTGTGCGCAGAGATGTAGGAAAGCCGCTGTCCCGGTGTCAGCGCTGGAAGCGTCCGGGGCTGGAGATGGGGCTGAAATGGAGGAGCTGGGAGACGCTGCTGGTTTTTGCATTGGCCGGGGGCACCGAAGCCCTGCGTTGGTCGAGATGGGTTGGAGGAGCTCGAGGGAAAAATGGGGTTTGCCGAGGGGTCTTAGGTAGGCGGGAGAGGTGCGTGGCAGACGAAAGGCAGTTTGTGATGATGGAAGTTTGGAAGGATGAAAAAAAAAAAGGAAAGAAAGTAAGATAGAAAAAGAGAGAGGCTTGGGGAAGGCGTCGGCCAAGGCAGGCAGAGGAGGAAACAGGGAGGAAACTGGGAAAGCAAAGGCAAGAAAGGAGAAGGATAGAGAGAGGAAATGATTGGCATCGACCACAGCTCAGGGAACACCTGTGATATATGGAGAAACAATGGTAGAACTGCTGGATAGGTGCGGTTACCAAAACAGATTGCTCTAAAACACTGCAAAGCCCGCCAGTCGTATGACAGCAATATCAGTATGGGCAACAGCCGTGCAGAGACAGCAGCCAGGAATGCAGCAGCAGGAGTTTTCCTCCAGCGAATGCCCTGAGATATCCCGAATTGATCATGAGCCTCCAGAGTACCAGGCAAAAGATGGAGAGCTAGCTTCCTTGCTAAAAGCTGGGAGCAACGAAGCAGGATGGTGGGCAGCTCCAAACAGCCGAGTAACAGTTCCCCAGCCAAGGGAAGCAGTAAAGCTTGTGGTAAAAGAAGTTATCTCCGGATGTGGGGCACCAACAGGGCTGTCATCAGATTTTCAGAGGTTCAGATTTCGTAGCTGAAATTGTTCAACACCTAGGAAAACCCTTGGAATAGCAGGAGATTGACACAGTCTGTATGGGCCGCAGTGCAGTGGAGAGATGGAAAAAATGAATCAAACTGGACCAAACCCAGATCGATGAAGTCTGTTGGTAAGAAACAGACTTGAAATGGCCTGCGGCCCTACCTCTCACCTTACTGTATGTGCTGGTGAAACCGCGTGCTGGAGAGAAAGCGAGAGCTTGTGAAATGATGAGTGGGAGAGCATTGCAGGTGTTGGAGAGTAGTGCTGATGTAAACCGCTCGGGTGAGCTAAAACTGAGAGCAGATGTCATCTCTTCAGGGAAAGTCCTTTCCTCTGCCCTGCGGTTCGTGGCTCAGGTGGCACCAGCAGCTCTGGAAGTCACAGCACATCCGCTCCGAGTCGGTGAGTGAGTGCATCTATGGACGTGGAGCTCTGAGCTGCTGCGGGAGAAGTGGAAAGGCCCGCATAAATCCTGCTGACCACGCACACTGCTGCAGGGTGGCAGGAGTAGACTCTTGAATTCGGAACGCAAGAACAAAAAGCGCCCAGCACACAGTGGCAAGCAGAACTGACTGCAGCGATGGAACTGAAACATTCACATAAATGAATGTGACTTGTAAACCAGGAAAGGGAAAATCACATGGTGAACCAGAATGTAGTTACTGAAATTTAGATACCCTTAGTATATAGTGACTGTTTGCCTTATACTAACTGCATTCATTGTTTGCCGTTATGAATTGTTAGGAGGGGGGGGGGCAACCTTGCAATAGTTAAGGGATGTTTATTCTCTTTGTCTAAAATGATAACGATGATTTTAACAACGGGTATGGTTATCAATTGAACACCTGGCATCAAAATAAGCAGATGAAATTGGCGAATAAAGTGTTGGATATGCTCAGAATTGCCAAAATATGAGGCAAGTCCTTACCTGTTCTGGGGATTACCACATCCAAAACAGAGTTGGGATGCAGTATTTGTTAACGAATCCGCAGAGTACTTTGCAGACAAATATGCAGAATCACAAGGATGGATTGTAGGGACCCATCCTAGGATTGATCCCGTTTGTGTGACGGACGTAGGGACGAGGCAATTAGGGAAGCTCCAATAAGAAAATCCCCGCACTGTAAATGGACAGTGCAAATGAGCACTGAGTATTTTGGAAGAAAACAGGGGTAAATACTGGGTGTCAGCTAAAGGGAAAGGACGGTCCTGGCTATGTGGACATGGAGCTTGGAAGATATTATC
This sequence comes from Crossoptilon crossoptilon, assembly GCA_036346035.1. NCBI lineage: Eukaryota > Metazoa > Chordata > Aves > Galliformes > Phasianidae > Crossoptilon > Crossoptilon crossoptilon. The sequence continues at coordinate 22,119 of JARXNR010000334.1, read as the reverse complement.
CCCAAGGTGGACCGGAACCTGTACCCTGGGAATAGGAATGCCAAAGGTGATCAGTTAACGGAGATCATACAGGCCCGGGTACCCGCAAAAGTCAAGAGAGAAGTGCTCCATCCACCAATAAAAAGACCTAGTAGGTTTCACTCATGCATCAGTGGTTAATTCCCTCTTTGGAGTTGCAGAATTGGAAAAGGCTATAGGAGACATGTCTGCAGTTATGAAACACCTGGAAAATGAAACATGGGGTGCTAGGATTGCCCTATAAGAAGAAGTCCAAAGCTTAGTCCCGGTTGTACTGCAAAATAGAATGGCTTCAGATCTGTTGTTAGCCGCAAGAGGAGGAGATTGTGCAGTAGTAAATGCTGGTTGTTGAGTGTATCGAAACAGATGTCAGATACGGCACCAACCTGAAATGCTGCATGAAGTCAGCCAGGGTGATGTAAGGCGAAAGCAAAATGACTTCCTGGCTTCCCAACTTGGATTGGTGAAAGAATTTATTTGTGGGGATGGCGTATGTAATCGCTGCATGTGTCCCTGTTTGTTGAGTGATTCGGTGTTGGAAATGTGTGTCCGAATATGAGATGCCAAGGGTGATGAGGATAGGATAGAAACATGGTAATCCTCACACAGAACAGGAGGGATTGATGTAGGTTGTTTTGCTTAGCCACAGGGATTAGTACAGTAGTTTAACAACCACTATGCTAGTTTAGCAAAAGGAATCCATAAGAGAGAGTTCTGAAACTTTCCCTTTCATCTTTAGTTTTGCTTTTGTTCAGTCCTGTTTTTCCTCCATAGTTTTGCACTGGGGACATAATAGAGTACTTTTATCTTCTGCCTCAAAGATTCTACCTCAACGAGAAGTAGTGGAGTCACAACACAATACTTCTTCTTTGGCCTCAAATCATGCAAGGACATTTTCCTCGAGTTCCACTTGTACTGCTTTTAGAAGTGTCTCACTATGGCCTCATAAGCCATGGAAATCTTCCGCACTGGGGAAAAGTGAATGGCAGTGGGTTGATCCACTCCTACTCCCAGAGACAGTCGGTGGTTTATATTGCAGGGATTCCTTGTCAGTCAACCTTAGCTATAATTGTGGCAAAGTTACAAAGCCAAAAGCAAACCAGCACTGCTATTTCTCTTGTCCCAGCAGGCTGCAGTTACACTTCTGCCTTTCACCTGTGATCATCGCAGCCTGCAGGAGAGCAGGAAATGGCCACAGCGCATCCCTCTCAGGTAGGAGCTTGGGGAAGCAGCTGGGAGGGGGCAGGGGATGTGAATGCAGGGGGAGAGTGAGGTGCCCCCATCCAGCATCTGTGTGCTGGGACGGAGAAGCGGCTGGGCCTGGAGTTTCTCTCGTGTCTGAGCCGCTTCCCTGGGCCTTGGCTTTTCCCATCAGAGAAGTCCTTTGCTTGCAGGAGCCCGTGAGCTTTGCAGAGGTGGCCGTGTATTTCAGCAGGGAGGAGTGGGCGCTGCTGGACCCTGCGCAGCGAGCGCTGTACCAGGACGTGATGCTGGAGACGTACCAGTGCGTGGCCTCGCTGGGTGAGGGCTTTGCTGCTGTTCCTTCTTATGTGGGCTGTGCAGAAGGAGCCTCTGCAAACAGGGCGTGGAGTAAATGCAGTGCAGTTACTTATGGACTAACGCAAGAGCAACAACAAATGCAACACAGGGAAGCATGAGTTCTAGAAGGGATTAGTGTGCTCAGCACTGTGCTGAAAGCCCCAGAGTCACTGCAGGCAATACAGGAGGGGTGAGTTGCAATGCTGCTATTGGTGCTAAGAATGTGTCCCAGATAGCTCCTTTAGTCTGATGTGCTTTATTGTTCAGATATCTGTAAGGCACATTTTGAAAAAGAACGAACAAATTATCCTGGGTGCCGAGGAAAGGCAGTATGTATTGGCCAGTGTCATTCAGGCCCTAATTGTGGTTTCACAGTGGGGAGGGACACACAATGGAGTGGTGGACAAGCAGCTGTGACAGAATCATGAAAATGCTCTCACCTCCACTCTTTCTGTCAATTAAGCTCCACTTCCCGTGCCCAAACCCGCGGTGATCACCCTGCTTGAAGGAGGGGCAGACCCCTGGATCCCAGATGCGTGCAGCCCAGAGGAGATGGCAGGAGAGCTCAGCCCAGGTGAGGTGGGGAGGAAAAGCGGAGGGTGGGGCTGTCCAAAGCCATCTCTGGCTGGGCAGTATTGTGGGTACTGCGTGCTATCCCTGGCTTTCCTCTGTCATCCAGCAGGAGATGGGATGACAACATTAAAGGAAGACGTGCAGAAAAGCGGTGTGTCCGAAAGGCAGAGCGTCTGTGTCTCAGTGGGAGAAAGCAGAAGGGATGTGCAAGGGGGCCTGGAGCAAGGAGAGCACTTCAAGAAGCCACTGGGAAACCATCCGGGAAAGAGAGCGAGGAACCCCTTGGACTTCAGCACAGCTCAAATGCAGCGTGGAGAGGAGAATAGCAAGGAAGTGCGCCTCCCCTTTCTAGGAGCAAGAAAGACAAGGCAGAATTCGTGTGATGAGTGTGGCAAAACCTGTGAAAGGTGTTCTGTTGACTTTAATCACCAGTGCCTACACTCAAAGGACACACCGTACAAGTGCCCTGATTGTGCAGAGCACTTTGTATGGAGATCCACCCTCACGTATCACCAGCACGTCCACGCAGGAGAGAGACGATTTAAGTGTCCTGAGTGTGGGAAGGGCTTCACAAGGAGTTATGACCTCATCTGCCACCAGCGCATCCACACAGGTGAGACGCCATACAGCTGTCCACAGTGCCCACTGAGTTTTAAAAGCAGTTCCCATCTTGCTTACCACCAGCGCATCCACACAGGAGAAAGACCCTATCAGTGCACTGTGTGTGGGAAGAGCTACAAAAGGAGTTCCCACCTCACCTACCACCATCGCATCCACACAGGAGAGACACCATACAGCTGTCCTCAGTGCCCACAGAGCTTCACAAGCAGTTCTGCCCTCACCTACCACCAGCGTATCCACGCAGGAGAGAAACCATTTAAGTGTCCAGAGTGTGGGAAGAGCTTCAGAAGTCATTCCCAGCTCAACTGCCACCAGCGCAGCCACACAGGAGAGAGACCCTACAAGTGCCCTGAGTGTGGAAAGGCCTTCAAAAGCAGTTCTGACGTCACTGTCCACCAGCATGTCCACACAGTAGAGAGACCCTTTAAGTGCACTGTATGTGAGAAGAGCTTCAAAAGAAGTTCTGCCCTCATTTACCACCAGCGCATCCATACAGGAGAGAGACCCTACAAGTGCCCTGAGTGTGGGAAGGGCTTTAGAAGAAGTTCTCACCTCAGCTCCCACAAGCACATCCACACAGGAGAGACACCTTACAAGTGCCCTGAGTGTGGGAAGGGTTTTACAAGAAGTTCTAACCTCAACGTCCACAAGCGCCTCCATCGAGGAGACCAACCATAGCAGCGCCCTGAGTTTGTGAGAACCTCCAAAAGCAGTTCCTGTCTCCTGACCTACCACACATCCCCCCAGGAGACAGAGCCTGCAGTGCCCCAGTGGGCAAAGAGCTTCAGCAGAGCCCCAGCCTGGTCACCACCTGTGGCTTTGCACAGTGATGAGCCTTACATGGCCCTAGAGCCGAGGAAGTGCTTTGGAGGTAAACTAAATCCTGTTCCCCCTTCCTCCCTGGCCTGGGGATAACATCCATTGCTCTCTTTCAGCTGGAGATGATGTGTTGAGTGGGCGTGCAAAGGAGAGTCCAGAGAGGGACGTGGCACAGCCACTGGAAACCCTCTGCGCGGTGGCTTATTTGTGCCATGCCTGTGTGCATGGAGGTTCCTGGGGAAGTCATCTGGCTTTCAGAGAAACCTGTTTGCCCCAAGGAGGCCCCAAAGGAGACGTCACGTGGACTGAGAAGTCACCAGGGAGGAAGAAAACGTGTCTGCAGGGAGTGTGGGAAGAGCTTCAGCTGGTGCTCAGCTCTTAGTAGGCCCCAGAGAGCAGACACAGGGGAGAGCTCCTGTGAGTGCCTTGACTGCAGGAAGAGCCGTGTCCAGAGCTGGGAGCTCTGTGGGTCCACGTGCAGAACCCTACAAAGGTGCAGCCTGCAAGAAGAGCTTCAGCCATGGCCTAGACCTTGTGAGGTACCAGGATGTCTACACTGGGGAGAAGCCCTGCATGTGCCTGCACCAATGTGTCCACGGGACAAAGAACCTCAGAAGTGCCTTGAGTGTGAGAAAGGCTTTGTGGGAACGCAGGGCTCCTCACTCGCAGGAGATGGCACTCGTGGAAGATGTGCTACAGATGTCCCGAGTGCAGAAAGAGCTTCAAGCACAGCTCCAACCTGATGGAGTACCTGAGGATCCACTCAGGGCAGAGGCCTTGGAAATGCCTGCACTGTGGGCAGAGCTTCATCCAGAGCCCAGACTTCATTGCTATCCAAGGAAAATCTCTCACAGTTTTCTCTTCTGCTCATCCTGCAAGCAGCTTTTTGAAGCCGTTTCCTAAGGAAAAGTAGCTTTGCAGCCATGTGCTGTGTGCCATGCGTTCCTCTCAGTCGCTTCTGAGTCTGCTGATGAATCTGGAGAACAACAGTGCCACTCTTGAAAGGTTTACTGAAGGTAACCTGCAGGCAGAAGAGAAAAGCCTCTCCAAAAGCTTTCGCTGAGCAACCATCCCACATGTTTGGCCTTTTATTAGACGTGAGAGAAGACTCGTGGAAGAGTCCAACCTTTGTAATTGAGCTTGGCTTGCTCTGCTGCTCATACACCTGATCTTTACGTCCCTTGAGTGGCACGTGGCTTTTCTGTGGTGTGTCAAAGGGAAAGGGAAGGGGGAGAATAAAGTAGAGCAGTTGTCCCAGAGCTTCTCTTTTCTTTGGGGTATAGCCCTGTTTTCTTAAAATGAAAGGCAGTGCAGACTGCAGGGGTGGAAGGAGAGTTTGGTTTTGGTGCGGATACCAGCCCTCTGCTTGCTTCTGCTGGCAGGCGTGTTTGCCATATGGCACCAAGAGCTTTCATTACCATGATACACTGTCTACGTTTTACGGGCTGGTTCGGTTCACTTCCATGACTGATGGAGCAGGGGACCCACACCCCAGGAAAGGTGGAAGGGAAATGGGGGAAGGGTAGGGAGATGGGCCTAAAAAGAGAACAGCGGCAATTATCTGAGGAGGATAATTAATTCACTAAATATGGTATTGGAATGCAAGATAATACTACATGGACAGTATATGATACAGTATGCAATCCCCATATGCCCCCTTCTGAGGTAAGGAATACCAAGTATACATGGAGCCCTGGGCCAGTCACAGTAGGATGCTTTTGCCAGTCTGTAGCAGTGAAGCTTATTTCGGCCCCCAACACAGTCAGTTCTTGAGAGCCCCCAGTCACTCCAGAAATAGAAATTGATTTTTTCCCTTTGTGACTTGAGGGCACTGGAGAGTGCTGTGCGCCAGTGTCCACCAGTGCCTGATATTTCTGTGGTCCTGATGTGCCAGGCCATCGAATCCACACAGTCCAATACACCCTAGTGTCCCTTTCTTCCTCCTGGTGAGGTCAGGGCCTCTCTATTTATTGCCTCTATTTTTCTTCTCCTGTGAGTCTTGATCAGAGACCTTACGACTTCTGTCACATCCCACAGCAACTGGAGCAATCAGCTTCTTGGAGGAGTTTGCCTTGGTGGCTGGTGTGTCTTGTCATTCTTTTACTTGTGCTCGTAGAGGGGTTAAATGTAACTCAAATTCATGAAGTCTGTTAATCAGCTCATTCAGAAGGGTTCTTCTTAGCCCTCTGCCTTACATTGCTGCTGATGTACCAGCTTACTTTTCTGCTGCAGTCCTTGTGAAATTATGCCACGTATTTGGGGTACACCTGACTCCGGATCATGCTCTTGGTTTGGATCGTCAGGAATGAATGTGGGGTCATGTAACCTTTACACCAGGGCGCATTCTCTCAAGTAATGAATGCCTTTTTCCATAGCTGTCCATTTCTTTATCTCAGGCATCAGGTTGTCAATGAAGGGGTATTTTTCCTTTACGGCCAACAGCATCCGCTTCCAGAGGGTGAAGGCCTCATCCTGATATCCGCTAATACCTCTGTCACTGGCTGAGTCTCTAGCAATGCTACCCAGCAAGCGAGTTTCTCTACTATCTAGCAACACACTGTTGGCCCCATTCTGCCAGTATTGAAGGAACCAGGTGACAGTGGGTTCATTTGTGTGCCGTGAAAAGTCCTTTCTCAAACTTCGGATTTCAGTCATTTTCAGAGGGCGAGTAGTAATGGTGACAATGTCTTCCTCACCTTCCTCTTCTCTTTTAGCCCTCCTTGTCAGCAGTGGCCGTGGTCTTGTTGAGGACTCCTCCTCTGGCAGCAGCGGCCTCTGCCCTGAATCTTCTTCCTCCTCTTTCTCCTCTTCTTCCTTCCATTCTGAGCAGGGCGATGCTTGCTTCAATCTCCACCGGGGATGCCCATCTCTCCAAAGTCTCATCCTTGGGGAGGATATCCCTGCCACTCGGTATTATCCTCTGGCTCTGGGGAAAGCTTCCTGAAAATATTATAAAGAAAGATACTGAGTGAAACGGTGAGGAGTACATTCAGGGAGACTGACGCCACGATCAGATGAGCATTCAGAAACCGCATAAAGGATTCAAGGGAGAGACTGGGAGACTGCTTAAAACCCACAAGTTCTGTAGAATTAGCAACTCTCTGGAGTCGTATGCCACATTGCATGCAGATATCAGGTAGGTATTTCCATCAGTGTGTTCAATTGATCGTACGTACTTATAGCTCCACAGAGCAGAGTGGCAAACTTAATTAAGGCCCAGTATGTTAAGCATTAAGAAAGAAAAAGTGATGGAATGTATTCCTTTGAAGAGCAGTTTTACAAGAGAAAGCTTTTTTTTTTTTTTTTTTTGCTGTTTTTTTTTTTCTTCTCTGTACTGAAGCAAGCTAGCAGCACCTATGGAGTTTACAAATATCCCAGAACACTGGCAGTCTGCCTAAACCTCAAGGCCTCGTTTTCAGTGCAGCATTTGCAGTACTGATAAGGTTTTCTAACAAAGCTTTCTGAAAAGCAGAGAGTGATTTGTTCTAAAAGCCAAAAAGCGTCCTATGCTCCCATCCTGCACCAAAAATGTCATTGGTTTACAGGCTGGTTCGGCCCAGTTCCGTGATGAGCGGGGCGTGGGACCCATGGACACACACCCAGGGAAAGGGAAAATTGGAAAAGGAGAGGTCAAGTATCATAATTTCCTCTCCGGCCTTGAGAGCAAGGACTGTCGCACAATAGCCAGCATCAGAGGGGAGAGCAAGGTGCTGTGAACTGTAATGGTTTGCACTGAAATGCAAGCACAGATCCTGAGCTGGCAGGGCAGCCCTGGCTGCAGGGAGATAGCAGTTATCTGACATGGCTGTGAGTTCAGGCCTCACTGGAAATGTAATGGTCATAAACTTGGAGAAGTTAGTGAGAGATTAGATACGTAGGAGAACTTCTTTCCCCGGAGGGTGGTAAAAAACTGGGGCAGGTGGCCCCCAGAAGCAGTGAATGGGGCTTTGGGCAAAGTGATGGGGCTTTGGGCAAAGTGCTGCAGTGAAGGTACCCGTGCCAATGGCAGAGGGGTTGGAAATGGGTTGTCTTTAAGGTACCTTCCAGCTCAAACTTCTCTCTGCTTGTATGTTTCCAACCTCTTCGCCTCACAGCAGAGCTCCAGAGCTCTAAGCACTTTTGTCTCCTGGTCTTTCTGGCTCGTCTCTGCAGGTGAACTTGTACACGCTCATATTGTAAACGCTGTTGGTCTGATCTGTGACTGCATCTGCAAGGGGATGGGTCAGCAGCGGGCCAGAGAGGAACCAGCAGGAAAGGAGAGTGAAGGTACATGAGTAGAAACCCTGCTGCTTTCTCTCGTGCAATATATATGGAGAGAAGCAACAGGCGTTGTCTCACTGCAGTGCTGGCATTCAGTCGCTGCTCCGGAAACTGCCACAGATGCCCTGGGTGGTGCCTGTCCCACGCCCAGTCTGAATGGGACCCACTAGGCCACATTTCCCAGAGCCCCATCCAGCCTGGCCTTGAATGCTTCCAGGGAGGGACATTCACAGCCTCACAGGGCAACCTGGTCCAGAGTCTCACCGCTCTCACAGGAGAGAACTTCTTCCTCATATCTAATCTTCCAGTTTAAAACCATTTCCCCATATCCTGTCAGTACACGTCCTTCTAAAAAGTCCCTCTCCAGCTGTCCTCTTGGCCCCTTTTCAGTACTGGGAGGCTGCTGTATCATCCCTCCAGAGCCTTCACTTCTCCTGGCTGTAGAGTCCCAGCTGTCTCAGCCTGTCCTCATATTGGAGGTGCTCCAGCCCCCTGATCATCTTTGTGGCCCTCCTCTGGACCCTCTCCAACAGCTCCATGTCCTTCTTGTGTTGGGGCCCCAGAAACGAACACAGTACTCCAGGTGGGGTTTCAAAATGGCAGAATAGAGGGGCAGAATCCTAGAACCATAGACTCACAGAAGGGCCTGGGTGAAAAGGACCACGATGATCATCCATTTTCAACCCCCTGCTATGTGCAGGGTCACCAACCACCAGACCAGGCTGCCCAGAGCCACATCCAGCCTGGCCTTGAATGCCTCCAGGGCTGGGGCATCCGCAACCTCCTTGGGCAGAATCACCTCCCTGTACATGCTGGTCACGCTTCCCTTGATACAGTCCAGGACACGGTTGGCCTTCTGGGCTGCAGGAAGTCATATTATATGATATGCAATGATATCATAGTCAGCTCATATGAAGCCTTTCACCAAGTGGCACCCCCATATCCTTCTCAGGGCTGCTCTGAAGTCATACTTCCCAAACCTACACCTATGTTTGGGATAGCCCCGACCCAGGTGCAGCACCTTGCGTTTGGCCTTGTTGAACTTCATGAGGTTGGCATGGGCCCACCTGTCAAGCTTGTCCAGGACCCTCGAGTATGTCAACTGCATCACTCAGCTCTGTGTCATTGCAAACGTGCTGAGGATGGCCTTGATCCCACTGCCCATGTCACCTACAAAGATGTTAAATAACACTGGTCCCAGCACTGATCCCTGAGGAACGCTACCATCACCAGTCTCCACTTTGATATTGAGCTGCTGACCACAGTGTCCACGTACATGAAAGTACAGCTCAGACTGAAGAGATAGAGAAACCTGGCTGTCCCCATGGCACGTGACTCCATTTCCTCAGCTAAATACCTCTGGATAGAGTCTTGAATAGAACAAGAAGGGAGAAGTTTTACTTGCTCTCCATGTGGGCATCTGCTTTCACTTCACTTGGCCAAAGAGACTTCTCAGCCGGCTCCAGGAGGATGCCCTCAGATGTCACCCTGACTCCAGGAATTACTCCATTAGAGCTTGCCAATACCTGCAAATCTCTTGGACCTGAGATGTCACTGGGACTTTGCTTCTCAACAACTCTCTGCTACTCTCCATCTCCATTATTTACCATGAGAGCTTAAACCAGAGCGTTTGTTGCATGCTTGAGCAGAGGCAGGATGAGTGCACACACATGGTGAGTATGGAAGGAGCTGAGAGCCCTTCCATCCCATCGCTACAGACCCAGAATGAGATAGGTGCCTCGGCTGACTCAGCCGAGTCATTTCCTTCTGCTTGGGCACCTGTGACCCCTGCCTGTCACTGCCCAGGTGACCCGTCTGTGTTGGGAGAAGGGTAAGGTTATTCTCACACCTAACTCTGTCTCTGACAGCAGAAATGACACTGCTGGGAAGGAGAGTCTCAGCACAGCAGAGGGAGGAACATCAGGGACTCCTTCAGTGTTTTTCCATGCATCTTCCTGAGGAGCCACAGACTTCTGCAGGGAGCACAGAAGGACAGAGAAAGGGAACCCTTGGGATGTACCTCTGCTGCTGAGCTGGGCTGGGCTCCTAGGATGCAGGCAGCTCATACAGCTGCTGGTACACGAGCAGCTCCTCTCCACAGTGCAGCAGGGCTGGGGAAACGCCTGCAGCTGACAGAGAGGAGAAAGAAGGGAGAGATGCATGATGTGATGCATAGAGAAGGAGAAGCTGAGAGTTCACTTGGAGGAGCAATGCTCACAGACCTTAACACAGTAAGTCTCTGGCTGGCTGGGCAATGTGCATGAATATCCTGGATGAAATTTCTAGACCAGGGACATTCCATAGCAGATGAGGGTGCAGGCACTCTGTTTATTTATTGCTGTGAAGGACCGGCTCTGGATGAGGGCTTCCTTGCTGCATCACCAGAAGAGCTCTGAGGGCTCAGTGTCCCCGGACGGCTGCCTGGTTTGACTCTCTTTCTGTATTTGACTCCATTCCTGTGGTTCCTCCTGGGCTGCAGGGCGCCAGCTCTGCCATGGCAGCTCTGTTTTATCCAGCAGTACCATGCAGAAGATACCTCAGCATTAAGGCCATGGAAATGCTGCTAGATGGCAGTGTCCCTGACAGGGAAGGGAGAGCTGAGATCTTCCTTCAGTATGGTGAGAAAGGTGAGCGGCTTAGAGTTCTGTACTTGTAACTGGGATTCCTCTGCACTTACCAGCATCCAGAGTCTTGTCAGGGTAATGCCTGAATGTGACCATCCTCCAGAAGTGCAGCCAGCACAGGACAGCTATGCCCTGAACTGACAGACAGAACAGCTGTCCTCTCTTGAAAGTGAGGGATATGGCCTTTGTCTCTGAACTGAAAAGATTTCACTTGGAGTGTAGTACGATGATCAAGGATTTCCATGTTCAAAACGCTCCTCAGGTGTGCTGGGAAGACTTGAAAAAATATGCAAAACATTTTCCAAAGAGCCCTGCAGTACAGTTTTGTGAAATGTGCGAAAAACTCCTTGATATCTCAGTTTTTTACTATGGGAGCACTCAGCATTTCTGTTGTTTTATTGCTGTAGGACTGACTCTTCCAGAGAGTCAGCAGCAGAGCTCCATGCACAGAGTGGTGACCTCAGCCAGCAGCAACCAGAGCACAAGGAATGTAGCAGCAGGGATCTTGCTGTAGGCAGAGAGGCAGTTTGGGGTGTTTCAGAAGACATGGGGTAGGATTTGCTGGGAGAGGCCTAAACTAACATTTTACTATGTTTTTCTTCCCTGGGCAGGTTCCAGTGCCCAGAGGCAGCAGATGCCCAACAGCAGCTCCATCAGCGAGTTCCTCCTGCTGGCGTTGGCAGACACGCGGCAGCTGCAGCTCCTGCACTTCTGGCTCTTGCTGGGCATCTGCCTGGCTGCCCTCCTGGGCAACGGCCTCATCAGCACAGCTGTAGCCTGCCACCACCGCCTGCACACCCCCATGGACTTCTTCCTCCTCAACCTCGCCCTCCTCGACCTGGGCTGCATCTCCACCACTCTGCCCAAAGCCATGGCCAATGCCCTCTGGGACTCCAGGGACATCTCCTATGCTGCATGTGCTGCACAGTGCTTTCTGTTTGTCTTTCTCATCTCAGCAGAATATTCCATCCTCACCATCATGTCCTATGACCGCTACGTTGCCATCTGCAAGCCCCTGCACTATGGGACCCTGCTGGACAGCAGAGCTTGTGCCACCATGGCAGCAGCTGCCTGGGGCACTATGTTTGTATATGCTGTGCTGCACACTGCCAACACATTTTCACTGCCACTCTGCCGAGGCAATGCGGTGGACCAGTTCTTCTGTGAAATCCCCCAGATCCTCAGACTCTCCTGCTCACAATCCTACCTCAGAGAAATTTGGGTTGTTGTGATTGGTGTCTCTTTGGCATTTGGGTGTTTTGTTTTCATTCTTTTCTCCTACGTGCAGATCTTCAGGGCTGTGCTGAGGATGCCCTCTGAGCAGGGACGGCGCAAAGCCTTTTCCACGTGCCTCCCTCACCTGGCTGTGGTCTCTCTGTTTGTCACCACTGCTTTTTTTGCCTACCTGAAGCCTCCCTCCATCTCCTCCCCACCCCTGGACCTGGTGCTGACAGTTCTGTACTCGGTGGTGCCTCCAGCAGTGAACCCCCTCATCTACAGCGTGAGGAACCAGGAGCTCAGGTGTGCTCTTAGAAAAGTGATTTCACAGGCGTTTCTTAATAAATTTCCCTTCATTCTCCACAGATAACCTCCTTCTTATAACCTGACAGACCTGATCTTTTTTTTTGTTTTCATTACTGATATTTTTATATTTACTGTCATTAGCTTTTCTTAATTTCTTAGAGGAATGCCTTCATCCCACTTCTCGTGTGCTACGAAACCACTCTGTTAACTCCTCAGAGTCCTCAAGTCCTCAAACACAACGTCAGTGTTGACTCTCTCCAGAAATGCTTTATTCAATTGGATCTCCACAATGCAGTGCCTCAAGACTTGGCTCTTCTTCTTGGCTGCCAAGAACGAGACTGATTCACTGCACACCAAAAGGCCTGTTGCTCCACAGATTTGGGACAGAAAAAAGCTCACTGTAAGATCAGGATTTAGGAGCAAACTGTTGGATTAAATGAATATTAGTATTTTAGGAAACTTTCAGACAAGCGGCGTTGATCTCTTCACATCCATCCCCTGCTCTGCCCAGCTGTTGCTGGCCCCTTTCCCTTGCTACCTGCAGCTCCTCGGTGGTGCCCTTAGCAAACCAAGAAGACTGTAGTGCCCATGAGGTGACTCCGCACTGTCTGTACCGCCACAGGGTTGGAGGGAGATCCGTCTGCTGCAAATTCCCTTCCCCAAGGTCCATTGCTGTACTGGGTGCTCAGAAATATTAGAGAACACTTCCAAGGACTCTAGAGGAATCCAGATGTCTTTCTAAATCCAGAAGGTGAAACTTCTTTCAGGAGTACAGGAATATCCCCTGTGCATGCTTTCCCCCTGCAGAATCTCCCAGGAGTGCATAATCCTTGTTTTCCTGTGGATACATGGATACTGTGTGTGACTCCATCCTCAGTGATCTTTCACTCTGTGGAGGCTCCAGCCCTGTGCACGTGCTGTAACTGAGAACTGCAGGGCTCTGCTGGCAGCGTGGCATTCCTCTCCTGGAGGATGGTCTCTGCCCTGCCACGTGTGGGACAGCCATAGGGTTGTACCCCAGTGACTATTCACCATCAGGCACCAAGTTAATATCTGGAGTGTGGGTATCCTAGAAGAAGCTCACGGTGCAGAGCCAGAAGTCCATGGTTTCCGGTGCTCTACCATGCATGGGAAGTGTCTGCAGAAGGACTGATGCCTTCTACTTCCCACTTATTAAAGCGACTTGTTCTCCCCAAATGGTTGCAAAAAAGAAAGGCTGGGAGCCTCTGTCATGATGGAAACGTATGGAAACACAACTCAGAGTTTACTGCTGTTCTGCAGTCCATGCCCAGCACATACACTTTCAGGGGACACTTTTCCTCCAAGCTGTGTGCTGGAGCCTGGAGAAGGGAAGGCTGAAGGGGATCTCACTGCAGCCTGACAGAACCGATGAGGAGACGGAGAGCACAGAGCCATGTCCTTCCCCATGGTGCGTGTTGGGAGATAAAAGAGAATATGTGGAAGGTGAAAGAGGAGAAGTTCAGCCTGCACAGAAATAAAACACTTTTTTCACTGTGAACTAAGACAAGACCTGGGACCGCTCACACAGCAATCTCTGCAGCCTCTACTTGTGGAAGGACGCAAAGTCAGCAGGATCAAGCCTAGAACAACTCAATCTCACCCTGTTTCGGACAGGATGGTCTGCAGACCTCTGAGTTCCTTTGCAGTCTGGGTTATCTCGTGATCCTACGACCTCAGAGTCTACTGCTGATGGGAAGCGAGCAGATGTTTAGAGGGCGTGAAAGCTTTGTGATGTCTGTTAGCACCTAAAAGAAGAACTAAACCCATGAAGAGCGGTCAGCACCTCACTGTGCCTCATTCTGTGCAAAGGATGAAGGATGTTGTGGATAATCTGGGCAGGGAAAGCTTGGGGCGTATCAGGCAGTATGCCTTTTTTTTTAAATTGTTTTTGTAAACTTTAGATACGAAGGACATTAATCAATGTAAATATAATTGTAACGAATTATTGAAGGCAAAGACTTAAAGAAAATGCATCACACTTTTCAGCTCACAGAATGCTTCAGAGCCTTTTTAATGTGTGTTTGTTTGGTTCAGAATACAAGTCTTTGGGATAATTTCATGTCTTTATTTTGTTGTTGTTGTTGTTTGGAGGACACAAATGCCTTCAGGGCTTTGATTACTTCTCTGGCCTGTTGTATATTTGATCTCCCTCACCCTCCAGGCGTTTCTGGCTTTCCTGAATAAATGATGGTGCCTAAGAGCATCTTTTCAGCAGATGAGGTGGATATGTACTCTTCCCCCCACTCTCCAGATTTCCCATCCATTCCTCTTTGTATATTCACATACTTCCCAAATACCTGGCTGTTCTATGAGCTTCATGAAGTCAGAAGCTTGTCCCATCTCTCAAAAGTCTAACAAGCCCTCTAGTCAACTGCTTAACTGTGTTTTTATCTATCCATTCCCATTCTCTGTCTAGCACATTTTTTGAACAAATATTCCCTTTGGATGGTAGACCTCCTTAGATGCAGCTTGGACATGGAATCCAGTTGAGGAGAGTGTTTCACTGTTAATTCAGTTGCATCATGTTTCCTTCTGTTCGTAGGCAATGTAGAGAAATCTTTCTTTGCTCACGCGCAGCTGGTTCTCTGAGAAATCAGGTGGAAGCAGAAACAAAGGAGAAGTAATACTGAGCTGCAGGAGAAGAGCAATGTGAGGACTCATTAGGGGACCCACTGGATCAATACTGATTAATAAGTTCTGCTTTACCTCCTTGTTTAAGCTGGAGAAAACGTAAATAAATAAATAGATGTTTTAAATGCCTATTGGAGCCTTGCTCTTTAAGCCCACTCCTGATAGCTCTCCAGTAGCTGTACAGGTTTTGAATTGCTGAGGAAGAGAACAGGAAGGGACAAAGCACATGAGGGCTCTCCAGGTTGTAATGGGTCCTATGGGGCATTCGGTGCTGAGTCCATCAGCCTCCAGTGCTGAGAGAAGAAGGCACAAAGTGCTCAAAAGAAGGAAGTTTTTTGTAGAATTAATGGGTCCCACTGAGAGCACAGCCAGCACAGCCAGGGAACTCATTAGAGCAGACAATTGAAAGCCATGATTACAGAGAGACAAAGGCACTGTGCTGGTGGCTCTGATGCTGAGAAAAGCTCTCCTTTGTTTCATGCAGCAGAAAGGCTCTGATCCCCAGACCTCTGGAAGGAGATCCTGTCCTTCATGCTGGTTCAGCGCTGCTCCTGGGGCAGTGTCAGCCTGTGCATGGGCTGCAAGGAGGCCACGAGGCCCCAGTCCCATGAGGACAACATGTCCCCTCCCAGGCCTCTGTACCACAGACAACATCCACAGCCAACAATATGCTCTTGTAGCCCAGAAGGCCAACAGTATCCTGGGATGCATCTAAAGAGGGGTGGCAGCAGGGAGACGGAGAGGATTGGCCTCCTCCACGCAACAGTGTGAGACCCCAAGCTGGGGACTCCCAACATGGGAAGGATGCAGAGCTGTTGGAGCAGGTCCAGGGAAGGGCAAAAAAGGGGATTAAAGGGCTGGAGAACCCTTTGAAGAAAGGCTGAAGGAGTTGGGCTTGTTCAGCCCGGAAAAGATAAGGCTGTGGGGAGACCTCACTGCAGCCTTGCCAGACCTGAAGGGGGTTACATGGTCTGACTGTGACAGGACAAAGGGAACTGGCTTTAACCTTAAAGAGAGGAGATTTAGGTAAGATGTTAGGAAGAAAGCTTTTTCTCACAGGCTGGGGAGGCTGTGGAACAGGTTGCCTTGACAAACTCCCCTCAGATGTTTTTTCACATGATGTCAAAAGGTATGAAATATCTCTTTGGCCAGTTTAGTCAGCTGCCTTGGTTCTATCCCCTCCCACCTCCTTGTGCCCCTCTGAGACCCTTTGCTGGCAGGACAGTGTGAGAAGCAGAGGAAACTGACACGTCTTTTCCTCTGTACAGAACTGCTCAGAAAAAAACCTAGAAACATTGGTGAGCTATCACCACTGTTTTTCCCCTAAAACTGAAACAGAGCATCACACCAGACGCTATGATGAAAGGCAACTCTGACCCACCTGAAAACGAGACACTACTTTCCCGACCGTCATTGGGAAAACCTATTCTGGATGGAAACAGAAGCATTCAGGCTGGAAGGAACCTCAGCCGGTGTCAAGTTCTACCTCCTGCTCACAGCAAGTTCTGTTGTCTGTTTACACTGTAGTGCACAGGAGTTTATGAAAGGTCACAAAACCTTTCAGAAACGAAGACGGTCTCTGGGAAGCCTTCCGCTGTGCACTGCTCTCATCTTCCCTGCATGTCCAGCACTGAGGAGTTTGACTCTTGCTGATTACTTCCTGGTAGGTGTGGAAGGCTGCAGGATGGTCTTCCCTAAGATTTCTCTTCTCCCAAGGAAGCAAAGCCACCTCCCTCAGCCTCCCGTACTGAGAATGTGGAGCTTCCAGATGCATGCTGAGATGCTTAAGGCTCTTCCAGTTCTGCCAGAATGTCTTGGATCTGCAAATGACGTCAGAGCTCCTGGAATGCCATGACCCTCCTGCCATGCTTTGCTGCCTGTCTTACTGGCATCATGTTGTAATGCACAGCTGTTTTAAGCTGTGAGCAGGGCCCAGTGTGAACAGGCACTCAAAGCAATGAAATATTCAACTTACGGAACCACAGAATGGCCTGGGTTGCAACGGACCATAATGACCATCTAGTTTCAACCCCTCCGCTATGTGCAGCAGACCAGACTGCCCAGAGCCACATCCAGCCTGGCCTTGAAAGCCTCCAGGGATGGGACAAAATCTGAGATGGGGCAAAAAAACAAACTTCAAATGTTTCAGCCTGGGTGGAGGCACCATCGTCTCACAGGCAAAATCTGTCGCCGGGAGTGCTATGGTTGATGATAACCCACATGCAGAGGAGAAATTATTGACTCCAAGAATCACAGTAGCTGTAATCACAGAAGGTAGAATCACTAATGCATTCTCGTTGGAAGGGCCCTTGGGAGGTTTGTAGACACAGCATCACAGAATCACAGGGGTTGGAAGGGATCGCTGGAGTTCATCTATTCCAACACCCTTGCTCAAGAAGGTTCTCTAGAGTGGGCTGCACAGAAATGTGTCCAGGTGGGTTTTGAATATTTGAAGGACCCGCTGCCTTGAGAGGTGTTGGCAACACTGCAGCACATACAAAACTCTATGATGATGAGCAGTGACTGCTGGGGCAACAGCAGAAGGCAATGGGAAAATCAAGAGAAAGACCTAAAAGGAATGAAGCAGCTATCCTTTCAGGAAGTGTCAAGACCAGCTGCCCAGCTGAAATGCCTCTCCACCAATGCATGCAGGTTAGGAAACAAACAGGAGGAGCTGGAAGCTACTGTGCTGCTTGAAAACCACGATATAGTTGTCATCGCTGAAACCTGGTGGGACGATTCCCATGACTGGAGTGTGGCTATCGAGGGCTCCAAACTGTTCAGAAGGGCTACAGGCTGTTCAGAAGGGCTACAAGCTGTTCAGAAGGAAGAGGCGAGAAAGGAGTTGTAGGGGTGTTGCTACCTGCACTAGGAAAGGAATAGAATGCGAAGAGCTGACCCTCAGGAACAAGTCAAAAGCCTATGTGTGACAGTTAGAGACCGGGGCAGCAACGGGAACCTTGTGATGGGTGTCTACTACAGGCCACCAGATCAATCAGAGTCTGATGATGAGGCCTTCTACCTCCAGCTACAAGAAGCATCACAAGTTGTTGGAAAAGTTGCATGGCAATCTGTAGGCAATTGAGGAGGCTTCCGCAGTCAAGTAATTGATGACCCCACAATAGGGGATGCAGTACTGGACCTGTTGCTCACACTGTCTGTGGGTCTCGATGAGTTGCATCCCAGAGTCCTGAGGGAATTAACTAACTGATGTAGTCACCAAGCCACTCTCAATCACAGAATCATCACAGAATCATAGAATGGCTTGGGATGGAAGGATCATCAAGCTCAAACCCAACAGGCAGGGCTGACAACCTCCACATTTAATACTAGACCAGGCTGCCCAGGGTCCCATCTAACCTGCCCCTGAACACCTCTGGGACAGGGCATCCACATCCTCTCTGAGCAGCTGTTCCAGCACCTCACCACTCTCTTGTTAAAGACATTCCCCGATATCCAACCTAAATCTTCCCTCCTTCAACTTCAAACCATTTCCCCTTGCCCTGCTGTTATCTACCCTCATAAGGAGTTGACTCCCCTCCTGTTTGTAGGCTCCCTTTAGGTACTGGAAGGCCTCATGATACTTTCAATGATATTTGAAAAACTGTGGCAATGAGGTGAAGTCCCTTGTGACTGAAAAAAAAGGCAACATCACACCCATTTTCACGAAGCATAAAAAGGATGACCCCGAGAACTACCAGCCTGTCAGTCTCATCTCTGTGCTGGGATCACGGAGCAGATCCTCCTGGAAGCTATGCTAGTGCTCATGGAAGACAGGGAGGTGATATGAGACAACCAGCACAGCTTCACCAAGGGCAAATCCTGTGCGACCAACCTGCTGGCCTTCCAAAATTGTGTCACTGCACCGATGGACAAGGGAAGAGCCACTCATGTGGGCTGGTCTCCTCTCTTCCCACTGGCGACAGGTGACAGGACGAGGGGAAACGGCTTCAAGTTGTGCCAGGATAAGTTTATGTTGGATATTAGGGTTTACAAAAAGCGTTGTTAAGCACTGGAATAGGCTCCCCAGGGAGGTGGTAGAGTCACCATCCCTGGATGTGTTTAAAAACCTTGGATGTGGTGCTCAGGGACGTGATTTAGTGGACGGCTGTTAGTTAGGATAGTATGGTTGGGTTATGGTTGGACTCGATGATCTTAGAGGTCTTTTCCAACCTGAGTGATTTTATGATTCCATGATTCTATGTCATCTATCTGGATTAAAGTAAGGCCTTTGACACAGTACCCACAACATCCTTCTCTCCAAATGGGAAAGCGTGGGATTTGATGGGTGGACCGTTCAATGGATGAAGCATGGTTGCAGGATTGAATCCAGAGAGTGGTGGTCAATGGCTCAGCGACCAGATGGAGATCAGTGATGACTGGTGTCCCCAAGGGTCGGTGCTGGGGCTGACACTCTTCTTCATTGATGACATCGACAGTGGGGTTGAGTGCACGCTCAGCATGTTTGCCAATGACACCAAGCTGTGTTAGATATAAGGAGAAAGTCTTTTACAGTGAGGAAAAGGTTGCCCGGAGAGGTGGTGGCTGCTCTGTCCCTGGAGACTTTCAAGGCAAGGCTGGATCAGGCTCTGGGCAACCTGATCTAGCTGTGCATGTCCCTGTTCATTGCAGGGGAGCTGGAGTAGGTGACCTTTAAAGGTCCCTTCCACCTCCAAGGATTCTGGGATTCTTTTCTATGATTCTATGATTCTACAACCCTGGACACAAGGACAGCAAAATTCTGGCTGTTCAGGGAATTACTGAATGAGATCCCCTGAGAAGCTCTCTTTCACAGGACAAAGGAGCAAAACATGCCTTTAAGGATGTCTTTCTGAGAGCTATAAATAACACAGCATAGGAAACCAAGCAGAGGAGGCAGGAAACCTGCATGGCTGAGCAAGGACGTCCTGGTCAATCTAAAAGGTAAGGAAAAAAAAAAAACCAACAGGCTCCTGGAAGATATACTAAGACACATGCAGGTCACGGACGTAATCCCAGACAACCAGCATGGCTTCACCAGGGCAGATTGTACGTTATCAATCTGGTGGCCTTCTAAGGTAGAGCGACGGAACTGGTGGAATCAGGGCAACTGATGTCATCTACCTGGACTTGAGCAAGCCTCTGACATGCTCCCACATCACATTATCTCTGTACTGGCAAGATGTGGATTTGAAGGGAGGACTATTCAGTGCACAAGGATTTGGTAGGAAGGCTGCAGCCAGAGGGTTGCACTCTGCAAGCTCTGTGCTGTGGGGACGTGCTGGATGTGTTCTATGTAGCTTTGCACTGCCTTCTGCTCACAGCACCTGCTGAGTCTTGAGACGCTGCATTTCGGAAGAACAAGCTAAGCTTTCATCAGTTTATTGGAGCCCACCCACACTTGGTGTCTGACAGCTGCTCTGAGCTCCTGATCAAAGCATTCAAGAAGAGAAGTACAGCCAATGCGTAGCACAGTTAGGAAGGGTGATGGGACTGTGTATGAAACATGCCTTCATCCAGAAGAAGAAAGAGCTGGAGTCAGCATGAGTAACAAACCCTCCATTATCTTTTCCCTGTCCTGCATTTACCCATTATCTTTGATTTTAGGAAAACAGGGTGAGATCTCAACGAAAACAAAAGCTCTGGGACAACTTAGCTATGTTATTCTCCCCCTCCCCATTCACCTGCATGTGATTTTCAGTAAGACTCCAAGAGTAGCATTATTTTTCTCTTGCCCCTTTTACCTGATTCATCAGTGGACTCAGAAATGACTGAGAGGAACACATGGCACACAGGCACACAGCACATGCCTGCACAGCTGCTTTTCCTTAGCAAACGGCTTCAAAAAGCTGCTTGCAGGATGAGGAGAAGAGAAAACTGGGCACGGCGAGAGATTTTCTTGGGATAGCAATGAAGCTTGGGCTCTGGATGAAGCTCTTTGCACACTCGGGGCAAATTCACAAGGACTGCAGCAGAAAAGTAAGCCGGTGCATCAGCAGCAATGTAAGGCAGAGGGCTAAGAAGAACCCTTCTGAATGAGCTGATTAACAGACTTCATGAATTTGAGTTACATTTAACCCCTCTACGAGCACAAGTATAAGAATGACAAGACAGACCAGCCACCAAGGCAAACTCCTCCAAGAAGCTGATTGCTCCAGTTGCTGTGGGATGTGACAGAAGTCGTAAGGTCTCTGATCAAGACTCACAGGAGAAGAAAAATAGAGGCAATAAATAGAGAGGCCCTGACCTCACCAGGAGGAAGAAAGGGACACTAGGGTGTATTGGACTGTGTGGATTCGATGGCCTGGCACATCAGGACCACAGAAATATCAGGCACTGGTGGACACTGGCGCACAGCACTCTCCAGTGCCCTCAAGTCACAAAGGGAAAAAATCAATTTCTATTTCTGGAGTGACTGGGGGCTCTCAAGAACTGACTGTGTTGGGGGCCAAAATAAGCTTCACTGCTACAGACTGGCAAAAGCATCCTACTGTGACTGGCCCAGGGCTCCATGTATACTTGGTATTCCTTACCTCAGAAGGGGGCATATGGGGATTGCATACTGTATCATATACTGTCTATTATCTTGCATTCCAATACCATATTTAGTGAATTAATTATCCTCCTCAGATAACTGCCGCTGTTCTCTTTTTAGGCCCATCTCCCTACCCTTCCCCCATTTCCCTTCCACCTTTCCTGGGGTGTGGGTCCCCTGCTCCATCAGTCATGGAAGTGAACCGAACCAGCCCGTAAAACGTAGACAGTGTATCATGGTAATGAAAGCTCTTGGTGCCATATGGCAAACACGCCTGCCAGCAGAAGCAAGCAGAGGGCTGGTATCCGCACCAAAACCAAACTCTCCTTCCACCCCTGCAGTCTGCACTGCCTTTCATTTTAAGAAAACAGGGCCATACCCCAAAGAAAAGAGAAGCTCTGGGACAACTGCTCTACTTTATTCTCCCCCTTCCCTTTCCCTTTGACACACCACAGAAAAGCCACGTGCCACTCAAGGGACGTAAAGATCAGGTGTATGAGCAGCAGAGCAAGCCAAGCTCAATTACAAAGGTTGGACTCTTCCACGAGTCTTCTCTCACGTCTAATAAAAGGCCAAACATGTGGGATGGTTGCTCAGCGAAAGCTTTTGGAGAGGCTTTTCTCTTCTGCCTGCAGGTTACCTTCAGTAAACCTTTCAAGAGTGGCACTGTTGTTCTCCAGATTCATCAGCGGACTCAGAAGCGACTGAGAGGAACGCATGGCACACAGCACATGGCTGCAAAGCTACTTTTCCTTAGGAAACGGCTTCAAAAAGCTGCTTGCAGGATGAGCAGAAGAGAAAACTGTGAGAGATTTTCCTTGGATAGCAATGAAGTCTGAGCTCTGGATGAAGCTCTGCCCACAGTGCAGGCATTACCAAGGCCTCTGCCCTGAGTGGATCCTCAGGTACTCCATCAGGTTGGAGCTGTGCTTGAAGCTCTTTCTGCACTCGGGACATCTGTAGCACATCTTCCAC
>JARXNR010000095.1:0-10876 GCA_036346035.1 Crossoptilon crossoptilon | reverse complement strand
GGTGCTGTAATGCTAGGGGGTTTATGGGGTTCCATGGGTTCCATAGGGTGCCATGGGGTGCTATAAGGTGCTATGGGGTGTTATGGGGTTCTATAGGGTGCTATGGGGTGCTGTGGGGTGCTATGGGGTGTTATAAGGCGCTGCGGGGTTCCATAGGGTGCTGTAGGGTCCTATGGGGTGCCGTGGAGTGTTATGGGGTGCTCTACGTTTATATGGGGTGTTATGGGGTTCTGTAGGGTGCTATGAGATGTTATGGGGTGCTGTGGGGTGCTGTGGGGTTCCATAGGGTGCCATGGGGTGTTATGGGGTGCTGTAAGGTGCTATGGGGTGTTATGGGGTACTATAGGGTGCTGTGGGGTGTTATGGGGTTCTGTGGGGTTCCATAGGGTGCCATGGGGTGTTATGGGGTGCTGTAAGGTGCTATGGGGTGTTGTGGGGTGCCATAGGGTGCTATAGGGTGGTATGGGCTGCTATGGGATGCCATGGAGTGTTATGGGGTGCTCTAAGGTTGTATGGGGTGCTATAAAGTGCTATGGGGTGCTGTGGGGTTCTGTAGGGTGCTATGGGGTGCTATAGGGTGGTATAGGGTGCTATCAAGTGGGGTTATGGGATCTTGAGGTGGTTATGGGGTTCTGGGGCCTGTGGGGTGAGGAATTAATGGGATTTTAGGGGGGTTCTAGGAGCTGGGGTGGGATTTAATGGGGTTTTACGTGGGGCTGTGGGTTCTGCTGTGGGTTCTTATGGGGTTTCATGGTGATTCTGGGGTTCTGGGGTGGGATTTAATGGGGTCAGAAGGTGGTTATGGGGTGATGGGGTGGGATTTAATGGGATCTTAAGGTTTTTATGGGGTTCTGAGGCAATGGTGTGGGGAATTAATGGGGTTTCATGGTGGTTGTGGGGTCTGGGGTGGGTTCCTATGGGGTTCTGTGGTGTTACGGGGATATGGGGTGGGTTGTTATGGGGTCTTAAGGCAGTTATGGGGTTCTGGGGCAATGGGGTGGGATCTTATGGGGTCTGAAGGCAGTTATGGGGTTCTGGGGTGGGCTCTTATGGGGTTCTGTGGGGTTATGGGGCCACGGGGTGGGATTTAATGGGGTCTGAAGGCGGTTCTGGGGTTCTGGGGTGGTCCTTCATGGGGTTCTGTGCTGTTATGGGGTTCTGGGGTGGGCTCTTATGGGGTTCTGTGGGGTTATGGCGTGATGGGGTGGGATTTAATGGGGTCTGAAGGGGGTTCTGGGGTTGTGGGGTCTTGGGGGTGGGAAATCAATGGGATCTTATGGGGTTTCATGGTGGTTCTGGGATCTGGGGTGGGATCTTATGGGGTTCTGTGGGGTTATGGGGCGATGGGGTGGGATCTTATGGGGTCTTAAGGGGTTCTGGGGTCTTGATGGTCCCCCCCCGTTTCTGTGCCCCATGGGGTTCCGGGGGCATGGGTGCCATGGCTCTTATGGGTTCTTAACTGGGCTATGGGCGACGTGCAGGATTACATGGGGTGGGCGGGTGGGGATTGGGGTCGAAGGTGTTGTGGGGGGCGGGTCCTTGGAGGGTGGGAAATCAGTGGGGTCTTATGGGGTTTCCTGGTGGTTCTGGGTTCTGGGGTGGGATCTTATGGGGTTCTGTGTGGTTATGGGGCCACGGGGTGGGATTTAATGGGGTCTGAAGGCAGTTCTGGGGTTCTGGGGTGGTCCTTCATGGGGTTCTGGTTTGCTGGTATTCAGGGATCTGGGAATGTGGGCTCTTATGGGGGGGGGCTGTGGGGTTATGGGCTCCGGGACAAAGGGAAGCTTCCGTATGGGCCGAGATGGGTTCCTGGGGGGCGGGCTTTCCGGCGAGGGGCGAGGAGGCTTCCGGTATGGGGAGGGTGCTTCCGGTATGGGGGGAGGGGCGTGTATGGGGCTTCCGGTGTAGGGGAGGGGGCTTCAGGTATGGGTAGGTGCTTCCGGTATGGGGGGAGGGGTGCTTCCGGTATGGGGAGGGTGCTTCCGTCTAGGGATGGGGCTTGGGGTATGGGTCCGGGGTTCTGGAGGGGGGGAGGGGTTCTTCCGGATGGGGGGAGGTGGCTTCCGGTAGGGGATGGGGGGAGGGGCTTCCTGTGATGGGGGGGGGAGGGGCTTTCCGGTATGGGGGGTGGTAGGGGCTTCCGGTGATGGGGGAGGGGCTTCCGGTAAGGGATGGGGGGAGGGCTTCCGGTGAGGGGTTGTGATGGGGCTTCCGGTATGTGGGGATGGGGCTTCACGGTCTAATGGAATGGGGGGAGGGCTTTCTGTGGAGGGGTCGGGGAGGGGCTTCCAGTCTAGGGGATGGGGGGGGAGGGGCTTTCAGGGAGGGGCAGGGAGGGGCTTCCGGTCTAGGGGATTGGGGGGGAGGGGCTTCCGGTGAGGGGTGGGGAGGGGCTTCCGGTATGGGAGGGGGGCTTCCGGTCTAGGCGATGGGGGGAAGGGCTTCCGGTGAGAGGCGGGGCGGGGCGTCAGGTCTGGGGGGGGGGACTTCCGGTCTAGGGGATGGGGGGGGAGGGGCTTCCGGTGAGGGGTGGGGAGGGGCTTCCGGTCTGGTGTTGGGGCTTCCGGTCTAGGGGATGGGGGGAGGGGCTTCCGGTGAGGGGTGGGGAGGGGCTTCCGGTATGGGAGGGGGGCTTCCGGTCTAGGGGATGGGGGGAGGGGCTTCTGGTGAGGGGCAGGGAGGGGCTTCCGGTCTAGGGGATGGGGGGGGGGAGGGGCTTCCGGTGAGGGGTGGGGAGGGGCTTCCGGTCTGGGGGGGGAGGGGCTTCTGGTATAGGGGTTGGGGGGAGGGGCTTCCGGTGAACGGGGGGAGGGGCTTCTTCAGTTATGGGGGGCAGGGGCTTCCGGTATAGGGGGAGGGGATTCCGGTCGGGGGGGGTATGGGGGGCGGGGCGTACAGTATAGGGGGTGGGACTTCCAGTCTGGGGATTGGGGCTTCTGGAATATGGGGAGGGGCTTTTGTGTGGGGGGGAGGGGCTTCCGGTATAGCGGGTGGGGGGAGGGGCTTCTGGTGAACGGGGGGAGGGCCTTCTTCAGGTGTGGGGGGGTGGGGCTTCCGGTATAGGGGGTGGGGCTTTCGGTCTGTGGGGGAGGGGCTTCCGGTGAATGGGAGGAGAGGCTTCTTTTGGTGGGAGGGGGGGCAGGGGGGCGCTTCCGGTGATGGGGGGAGGGGCTTCCGGTCTGGGGGGGGCTTGCGGTATAGGGGGTGGGGCGAGGGGCTTCCGATGAATGGGGGGCGTGGCTTCCGGTCTGCGGGGTGGGACTTCCGGTATAGGGGGTGGGGCTTCCGGTGTGTGGGGGAGGGGGTTCCTTTGTGGGGGAGGGGCTTCTGGTTCGGGGAGGGGCTTTACGGGCGGGGCTTGGGACAGAAATCTCGGAATTCCATTGGATAGAAGAGAATAGCATGGGTGGCGTTGCCCCTTTAAGGATGTGGGGGGGGGCAGGGCTTCATGGGCAGGGCTTGAGGGGGTGGGGTGTGTTGCCTCTTTAAGGAAACGGGGTGGAGCCCGGGGGGCGGGGCTTGAGTGGGTGGTGTTAAAGAGGGTGGGGCACCAAACCCAACAGGTGGGGAGTGTAAAATTAGGCATCGCCCCTTTAAGAGATGAGGGTGGGGCTGAGGGGGCGGGGCTAAACTCTAGGAGATGATTGGTGGCTTCCTGAAAGGAGTAAAGGATTTAAAAGGGCTATGGTAGGGCCCGCCTTTGGGTTCATTGCTTGGGGGAGTGAGGGGGCTTGGAAAGAGTGGTGCCCTTTTAAGAAAAGGAAAAAAAAAAGGGCTAACGCCAGTAATAGTCTGTGTGGGCCCACGTGAGTGATGGGGGTTTGGTGTTGCCCTTTTAAGAAGTCAGCCGCTTTAAAGGGGCACTGGCACTCGGGTGGGCCCACGTGGGGAACGAGATCTTAAAAAGGGCAGCGAGGTGCAGAGTGGGGGTGCTTAAAAGGGCAACGCCCTGGAGGTCTGTCTGGGTCCCACCGGATGGATATTTCTGAGGAAGGGGAGGGGAGGGGGGGGGGGCGGAGCATGACTTCACTGACTCTTCCCCTCCCCCTCCAGCATCGCCTGCAGCCCAGCGGTGCCCCTCCCCCCCCCAGTTCGGCCCCACCCCCCCCACCCCCCCCAACTTCCACCACCACCCCCCCCGAGGATCCCCAACCCGGAGGAGGAGGAGGAGGAGGAGGAGGAGGAGGAGGAAGTGGGGTCACTCCAGCTCCCACCCCACTTAAAGAAGAAGAAAACGTCGCCCCACCACCCGGCCCCACCTCAACAGGGGAACCCAAACGGGACCCCCCCTCAACGACCACCACCACCACCACCACCTCTGCTCCCCCCGAGGCCGCCCCAACGCTACGGAGACCCCCGGATGAAGAAGATCCCCCCCCCTCTACCTCCAACCCGGCCCCTCCCCCCCCTCAGCCCCCACCCCCTCCTCAACCCCGTCCCAAGGACCCTCCCCCCCCCAGCAATCCCAGGGCTGGGGGGGCATCGTCATCATCGTCGTCGTCGTCGTCGTCGTCGTCGTCGTCGTCCCGGGGCGGGACGGAAAGGGAGAGGGGGAGGGAGAGACCCAAAGGAGCCCCGGAAGAGGTCAAGAAAAAGGATTCCGAGGTGCTGAAGCAGCTGAGGGGGGAGCTGAAGTGAGTTTTGGGGGGTGGGGGGTGGGGGGGGGGGCGGTTATGGGGTCTGGGGGGCAGTTATGGGGTCTGGGGGGCGGATATGGGGTGGTTGTAGGATCTGGGGGGGCAGTTATGGGGGAGTAATAGGGTCTGGGGGGAGTAACAGGAAGGTGATGGGTCTGGGAGGGGCAGTTATGGGGTCTGGGGGGCGGATATGGGGTGGTTGTAGGATCTGGGGGGGCAGTTATGGGGGAGTAATAGGGTCTGGGGGGAGTACCAGGGAGGTTATGGGTCTGGGAGGGGCAGTTATGGGGTCTGGGGGCGGATATGGGGTGGTTGTAGGATCTGGGGGGGCAGTTATGGGGGAGTAATAGGGTCTGGGGGGAGTAACAGGGAGGTTATGGGTCTGGGAGGGGCAGTTATGGGGTCTGGGGGGTGGATATGGGGTGGTTGTAGGATCTGGGGGGGCAGTTATGGGGGAGTAATAGGGTCTGGGGGGAGTAACAGGGAGGTTATGGGTCTGGGAGGGGCAGTTATGGGGTCTGGGGGGCGGATATGGGGTGGTTGTAGGATCTGGGGGGCAGTTATGGGGGAGTAATAGGGTCTGGGGGGAGCAACAGGGAGGTTATGGGTCTGGGAGGGGCAGTTATGGGGTCTGGGGGGCGGATATGGGGCGGTTGTAGGATCTGGGGGGCAGTTATGGGGGAGTAATAGGGTCTGGGGGGAGTAGCAGGAAGGTTATGGGTCTGGGAGGGGCAGTTATGGGGTCTGGGGGGCGGATATGGGGTGGTTGTAGGATCTGGGGGGGCAGTTATGGGGGAGTAATAGGGTCTGGGGGGAGTAACAGGGAGGTTATGGGTCTGGGAGGGGCAGTTATGGGGTCGGTGGGGCGGATTTGGGGTGTTTGTAGGATCTGGGGGGCAGTTATGGGGTAGTAATAGGGTCTGGGGGGAGTAACAGGTTATGGGTCTGGGTGGGGCAGTTATGGGGTCTGGGGGGTGGATATGGGGTGGTTGTGGGATCTGAGGGGCAGTTATGGGGGAGTAATAGGGTCTGGGGGGAGTAACAGGGAGGTTATGGGTCTGGGAGGGGCAGTTATGGGGTCTGGGGGGCGGATATGGGGTGGTTGTAGGATCTGGGGGGCAGTTATGGGGGAGTAATAGGGTCTGGGGGGAGTAGCAGGGAGGTTATGGGTCTGGGAGGGGCAGTTGTAGGGTGGTTGTGGGGCATTTATGGGGTCTGGAGGGCAGTTAGGGGTCGTGGGGCATTTATGGGGTCTGGGGGGCAGTTATGGGGTTGTTGTGGGGCATTTATGGGGTGTTAGGGTCACTAATCTCACTAATGAGATGCTAATGAGACGTTGATGCCATGCGAATTATATGGCGTGGCAAACTATCGTTGGGGTCATCGGAAACAGGTGTCGATTAGTATGCAAATGAGATGCAAAATAATGAGGGGGAGGAGCACAGTGGGGCTTGACTGGGGAGGTGGGCAGGAGAAAGAGGGGAGGTTTCACAGGGGGCGAGTCAAGTGGCCGTGGGGCGCGATTTGGGATGCAAATGGGATGCAAATGAGATGCAAATGAGATGCAAATGAGGCTTAATTACCGCAGGAAGGCACAGGAGAGCCAGAAGGAGATGAAGCTGCTGCTGGATATGTACAAATCTGCCCCCAAGGAGCAGCGGGACAAAGTGCAGCTGATGGCGGCCGAGCGCAAGAGCAAGGCGGAGGTATGCAAATTTATGCAAATGAGGGAGCGGGCTTCGGTGGAATTTACTCCAATTTCCCCGGATTTCCCCTTAAATCCCCCCAAATTTCCGCAATTTGGGGCCGATTTCTCCAATTTCCCGTCGAATTTCTCCAAAATTTCCACATTTTTTCAACAGCGTCCCCAAATATTCCTAATTTCCCTCAAATTTTCCCCAATTCCCCTCAGATTTTCCCAATTTCCCTCAGATTTTACCAATTCCCCTCAAATTTTCCCAATTTCCCCCGATTTTCACCCATTTTTCCCCCAATTTCCCCAGGCTCTCCCCCACATTTCACCAGATTTCTCCAATGGTCCCCAAAATTCTCAAAATATTCCTGATTTCCTACAAATTTTTCCAATTTTTCCCCAATTATTCCGAATTTCCCACAAAATGTCCTTGATTTTTCTCAATTTTCCTCAATTTTCTCCCAATTCTCAATGATTTTTCCTATTTCTCCCAAATTTTCCTCCAATTTCCCCCCAATTTCCCCTCAAATTCACCAAATATTCTCAATTTCCCCCAAATTTTTCCCAATTTCTCCCATTTTTTCCACAATTTCCCTCAAATTTCCTCCAAATTTTCCCAAATATTTCGAATTCCACCTAATTTTTTTCAATTTCCCCTGGAAATTCCCCGTTTCCCCAAATTTCACCTAAATTTCCCCCAAATTGCTACTAAATTTCCTCAGAATTTCCCCAAATTCTTCCAAGTTTCCCCAATTTTCCCCAAATTCCCTGAATTTTCTCAAAATTCCCCAGGTTTCTTTACATTCCTCCAATTTTTCTCCAATTCCCCCAAATTTCACCAAATTTTCCCCAAATTTTCTCCATTTTCCATTCAATTTCTCCCAATTTCGCCATTTTTTTCCCGATTTTTACCAATTTTTCCCAAATTCCCCCAGTTTTCTCCCAAAATCCC
Organism: Crossoptilon crossoptilon; assembly: GCA_036346035.1. NCBI lineage: Eukaryota > Metazoa > Chordata > Aves > Galliformes > Phasianidae > Crossoptilon > Crossoptilon crossoptilon. Next base: position 3,594 of record JARXNR010000095.1, on the reverse strand, counting down.
CAAATATTCCCTATTTCCCTCAAATTTTCCACGATTTCCCCCAATTTTCTGCCGTTTTACTCTGATTTCCCCCAATTTTCCCCCAAATTTCCCCATTGTCCCCCAAAATTCTCTAAGTATTCCTAATTTACCCCAATTTTCCCCCCAATATTCCCCAAATATTCCCGTTTTCCCTCAATTTTTCCCCAATTTACTTCCAATTTTCCCAATTTACCCCTATTTTCCCCCATTTTACCCCCGTTTCTCCCAATTTCCCCCCAAATTCATCCAAATTTTCCCCAAATTTCTCCAATGGCCCCCAAAATTCCCAAAGCATTCCTGATTTCCCCCAATTTTTTTTTTACCAAATTTCCCCGATTTCCCACAAAATCTCCCCAATTTTCCTCAAATTTCCCCCAATTTCCCCCAATTTTCCCCCAAATTCCCCCAATTTTTCCCCAAATTCCTCCAAATTTTCCCAAATTTCTCTCAATTTTCCCTAAAATTCCAGTTTTCCTTAATTTTCCCCCTAATTACTCAAATTTTCCCAAATTTCAATTTTCTCCAGCTCCCAATGAGGGGCCGTGAAGGAAGGAGGGGTTGCTAACGAATTAAGGAGAGTAATGAAGGAATTAATGAAGGAATTAACGAAGGGTAATTAAGCAACTGAGGAGAGCAATTAAGGAATTAACGAGGCTAATTAACGAGCGGATGCTGAAGGCTATTAATTCCTGAAGGCTCCCAGTGAGGGCAATGAAGGAAAGAAGGAGGGAGGGGGGGGGGGGGATTATTAACAAATTAAGGAGGGTAATTAAGGAACGAAGGAGGGTAATTAAGGAATTAACGAGGCTAATTAACGAGCAGAGGCAGAGGAGCAAGCGATGAAGGCTGTAAATCCCTGAGGGCTCCCAATGAGGGCCGTGAAGGAAGGCGGGGGGGGGGGGGGGGGGAGGGTAATTAAGGAACGAAGGAGGGTAATACAACGAGGAATTAACGGGAGGAAGTTAATGAAGGACTTAATGAGGAGGGGGGGGGGGGGGGGGGGATATTAACAATGAAGCAATTAACGAGCAGGCGGAGGAGCTGCGGTGCCGGGCGAGGGAATTGGAGGAGAGGGAGAGGAATTAACGGAGAGCTAAAAAGCGGATGCTGAAGGCGTTACCGAGGAGTGGCGGGCTGAGGAGGGGGGGGAGAGCGGCTGATTAACAAATTAAGGAGGGTAATTAAGGATCGAAGGGGGTGCAAGGAGGCTGCAGGCCACCAAGCAGGTGGGCGCTTAATTAGGCGTTAATTAGCGGGCTGATTAATGGGGGTAAGGGAAGGGGGGGGTGGCTGAGGGGAGCACTGTGGGGCTGCAGGGGAGGTGGAGGCCGCCATCTTGTGATGGCAGCCGTCTTGTGATGGCGGCCATCTTGTCATGGCGGCTGTCTTGTGATGGCGGCCATTTTGTGGTGGCGGCCATTTTGTCATGGCGGCCATTTTGTCATGGCGGCGCAGGGGGGGTAATGGAATGGAGGGGGGCTGAGGGGCTGCAGAGGAGGCTGCAGGCCACCAAGCAGGTGGGCGCTTAATTAGGCGTTAATTAGCGGGGTGATTAACGGGGGTAAGGGAAGGGGGGGGTGGCTGAGGGGAGCACTGAGGGGCTGCGGGGGAGGTGGAGGCCGCCATCTTGTCATGGCGGCCGTCTGGTGATGGCAGCCATCTTGTCATGGCGGCTGTCTTGTGATGGCGGCCATTTTGTGATGGCGGCCATTTTGTGGTGGCGGCCATCTTGTCATGGCGGCCCCCGGGGGGTAATGGAATGGGGGGGGGCTGAGGGGCTGCAGGCCACCAAGCAGGTGGGCGCTTAATTAGGCGTTAATTAGCGGGGTGATTAACGGGGGTAAGGGAACGGGGGGGGGAGGTGGCTGAGGGGAGCACTGAGGGGCTGCGGGGGAGGCTCTTGTGATGGCAGCCATCTTGTGATGGCGGCTGTCTTGTGATGGCGGCCATCTTGTCATGGCGGCCGTCTGGTGATGGCAGCCATCTTGTCATGGCGGCTGTCTTGTGATGGCGGCCATTTTGTGATGGCGGCCATTTTGTCATGGCGGCGCAGGGGGGGTAATGGAATGGAGGGTGGCTGAGGGGCTGCAGAGGAGGCTGCAGGCCACCAAGCAGATGGGCGCTTAATTAGGCGTTAATTAGCGGGGTGATTAATGGCGTAAGGGAACGGGGGGTGGCTGAGGGGCTTCAGGGGTGGCCGAAGGGAGCATTGAGTGGCTGCAGGGGAGGCTCTTGTGATGGCCGCCATCTTGTGATGGCGGCCGTCTTGTCATGGTGGCCATCTTGTGATGGCGGCCACCTAGTAATGGCAGCCATCTTGTCCCAGCAGCCATTTTGTCTTAGGAGCCATCTTGCCATGGTGGCCATCTTGCCATGGTGGCCATCTCTTCCTGGATGCCATCTTGTTCAGGTGGCCATCTTGTCCCAGCAGCCATCTTGTCCTGTTGACCATCTTGTCCCGGCAGCCATCTTGTCCTTGCAGCCATCTTATCCCGGCAGCCATCTTGCTGTGGCGGCCATCTTGTCCCGACGGCCTCCTCTTCCCCCTTGGCAGGAGGAAGAGGCCCTGCTGTCGGAGATGGACGTGACAGGTCAAGCCTTCGAGGACATGCAGGAGCAGAACCTGAGGCTGCTGCAGCAGCTGCGGGAGAAAGACGACGCCAACTTCAAGCTGATGTCGGAGCGCATCAAAGCCAACCAGATCCACAAACTGCTGCGCGAGGAGAAGGACGAGCTGGCCGAGCAGGTCCTGGCCCTCAAGGCCCAGGTGGGACGCGGGGTCGTCATGGGGAGGGGGGAGAGGGGATCTGTGGGTTCCAGGGGGAGGCAGAGAAGGACCTGGAACGTGTTGGGGGACCTAAAACGTGTTGGGGGACGTAAAACAGATGACTTAGAATGTGTTGGAGGACCTAGAACGTGTTGGAGGACCTAGAACGTGTTGAGGGACCTAGAACGTGTTGGAGGACCTAGAACGCGTTGGAGGACCTAGAACGTGTTAGGGGACCTAAGATATGTTGGAGGACCTTGAACGTCTTGGAGGACCTAGAATGTGTAGGATGACCTAGAACGTGTTGGGGGACCTAAAATGTGTTGGGAGACCTAGAACATGTTGTAGCACCTAGAACACATTGTAGGTCCTAGAACGTTTTGTAGGACCTAGAATGCATTGGGGGGACCTAGAATATGTTGGGGGATCTAGAACGTGTTGGAGGACGTGGACCGTGTTGGGGGACCTCAAACTTGGAGGGGAACATGGAGCCTGGAGGGGGACCTAGAACTTGGAGATGGACATAGATCCTGGAGAACCTAGAACCCCTAGGAGAACCTGGGACCTGTTGGAGAACCTGGATCCTGTAGAAAAACCTAGATCTGGTAACAAAACCTAGATCCTGTAGGGGGACCTCGAACCCACAGGAGGACCTAGAATCCGTAGGAGAACCAAGAATGTGCTGGATGATCTAGAACTCATGGGAAGGTATAGAATCCATGGAGGGATCTAGAATCTGTAGGAAATCTTGTAAAAGGATCTAGAACCTGTAGGAGGATCTAGATCCCCTTGGAGTATTTAAATCC
>JARXNR010000225.1:0-14117 GCA_036346035.1 Crossoptilon crossoptilon | reverse complement strand
GTGCCCATAGCCCCATATAAATAACCTCCCATGCCCCATATCCCATGTACAGCTCCCCCCGTGCCCCATAACCCCATACAGGTGCCTCCCTGTGCCCCATAGCCCCATATAAAAGCCCCCCCCGTGCCCCATAACCCCACACAGGTGCCCCCCCCGTGCCCCATACCCTCACATAGGTTCACCCCCATGTCCTATATCCCCATGTACGGCCCCCCCCGTGCCCCATAACCCCACACCGGTGCCCCCCCCGTGCCCCATAGCCCCATATTAGAGCCCCCCCACGCCCTATACCCCCACTTAAGTGCCCCCCCGTGCCCCGTAGCCCCACATAGGTGCCCCCTCCCATGCCCTATAACCCCATGTACGGCCCCCCCGTGCCCCATAACCCCACACAGGTGCCCCCCCTGCCCCATACCCTCACATAGGTGCCCCCCCATGCCCCATATCCCATGTACAGCTCCCCCCGTGCCCCATAACCCCATATAAAAAACCCCCCATGCCCCATAGCCCCATGTACGGCCCCCCCCGTGCCCCATAACCCCACACCGGTGCCCCCCCCCGTGCCCCATAGCCCCATATTAGAGCCCCCCCACGCCCTATACCCCCACTTAAGTGCCCCCCCGTGCCCCGTAGCCCCACATAGGTACCCCCCCAATGCCCTATAACCCCATGTACGGCCCCCCCCGTGCCCCATAACCCCACACAGGTGCCCCCCCCGTGCCCCATAGCCCCATATAAGAAGCCCCCCATGCCCCATATCCCCATGTACGGCCCCCCCCGTGCCCCATAGCCCCATATAAAAAACCCCCCATGCCCCATATCCCCATGTACGGCCCCCCCGTGCCCCATAACCCCACACAGGTGCCCCCCCGTGCCCCATAGCCCCATATTAGAGCCCCCCCACGCCCTATACCCCCACTTAAGTGCCCCCCCGTGCCCCATAACCCCACATAGGTGCCCCCCCCATGCCCTATAACCCCATGTACGGCCCCCCCCGTGCCCCATAACCCCATACAGGTGCCCCCCCCGTGCCCCATAGCCCCATATAAAAAACCCCCCATGCCCCATAGCCCCATGTACGGCCCCCCCGTGCCCCATAGCCCCATATAAAAAACCCCCCATGCCCCATAGCCCCCTGTACGGCCCCCCCCGTGCCCCATAACCCCACAGAGGCGCCCCCCCCGTGCCCCATATCCCCCTACGGGACCCCCACCCCCCCACACAGCCCCCCCCCCCCCCCGCCAGGCCTGAGGTCTCCCCCTATTCCCCCCCTCCCCCCCTCCCCGCCCCCACCTCGGCGATGAACTCCTGCAGCCGCCCGAAATCCCGCGCGCTGTCCAGCAACCCGTGCACCACGATGACGGGCCGGGGGGGGGTCGGGGGAGGGCAGCGAACCCCCCCGAAAAAAACCCATAGCAGCGCCCACAGCGCCCAGAGAGCCTCCATAGCTCCCAGCGCCGGAAGTGACGCCAACGGCGCGACGCGACGCTTCCGGCAGCGACTTCCGCCAAGAGACTGAAGCGAGGCGGAGGGAGCGGAAGTGACGTTATAGCTCCGCGCCGCTCCGCCGATACGCCGGAAGTGCGGTCATCACACTGCGCTCGTACACCCCAGGCGCAGCCGGAAGTGAGGTCATCAATCTGCGCCTCTCTCTCCGCCGCGCGGCCAGAGAGTGACGTCATCACACTGCGCCCTCCAACAGCTTTGCCGGAACCGGAGCTCATCGCCCTGCGCCCCATCAGCCGCGCAGACGGAAGTGAGGTCATCAATCTGCGCCTCTCTCCTCAGCGCAGCCGGAAGTGAGCTCATCACCCCGCCTGCTTCTCCACGGCCGCAGCCGGAAGTGAGGTCATCACGCTGCGCCTCTCTCCTCAACGCAGCCGGAAGTGAGGTGATCACGCCGCGTGCGTCTCCACGGCCGCAAGCCGGAAGTGAGCTCATCACCCTGTGCCCCCTCTGCCGCGCAGCCGGAAGTGAGGTCATCACCCTGCGCCTCTCTCCGCCGAGCAGCCGGAAGTGAGGTCATCACCCTGCGCCTCTCTCCGCCGAGCAGCCGGAAGTGAGGTCATCACCCTGCGCCTCTCTCCGCCGCGCAGCCGGAAGTGAGGTCATCACGCCGCGCCCGCTCTGCCGCGCAGCCGGAAGTGCGGTGATCACCCTCCGCCTCTCTCCTCCGCGCAGACGGAAGTGACCTCATCACCCTGCGCCCGCTCTGCCGCGCAGCCGGAAGTGAGGTCATCACGCCGCGCCCGCTCTGCCGCGCAGCCGGAAGTGCGGTGATCCGGCGCGATGCGTCGCGGAAGGCGGCGGGCGCCCGGCGGGGTCCCAGCGGAGCCCCCCCCGCGCTGGCCGACCCTGGGGGCGACCCTCGGGCGGTACCTCGGGGCGCTGCGGGCGCTGCTCGGGCCGAGGCAGTGGGCGAGGAGCCGGAGGGTCGTGAGGGCTTTCGGGGCTCCGGGGGGAATCGGACCCAGGCTGCAGGAGAGGCTGAGGGGGGGGGCGGCGCCTGCGGGGGTGAGTCGGGGGGGGGGGGGGGGGGGGGGGCAGGGGGGGGGGCGGGGGGGGGGGGGGGTGGGGGCCGGGGGGGGCGGAGAGGGGGGAGGGTGGGGGGAGGGTGGTGGACGGGGGGGGAGGGTGGTGGAAGGGGGGGGGAGGGGCGGAGGGGGGGGCGGGTGGTGGAGGGGGGGGAGGGGCGGAGAGGGGGGGCGGAGAGGGGGGGCAGAGGGGGGTAGAGGGGGGGGAGGGTGGTGGACGGGGGGGAGGGGCAGAGGGGGGAGCGGAGGGGGGGAGGGTGGAGGACGGGGGGGGCGGAGAGGGGGGAGGGTGGTGGACGGGGGGGGCCGAGAGGGGGGGGGGGGGGGTGGAGGGTGGTGGACGGGGGGGGGGGGGGCGGGGGGGGGGGGGGGTGGTGGGACGGGGGGGGCGGAGGAGGGGGGGGAGAGGGGGGGAAGAGGGGGGTAGGGGGGGGAGGGTGGTGGACGGGGGTGGAGGGGCGGAGGGGGGGAGGGTGGTGGACGGGGGGGCGGGGCAGAGGGGGGCAGTGGGGTGGACGGGGGGGGCGGAGAGGCGGGTAGAGGGGGGGGTGGGGGACGGGGGGGGAGGGGCAGAGGGGGGAGCGGAGGGGGGGCGGGTGGTGGACGGGGGGCGCGGAGAGGGGGGTCGAGGGGGGGAGGGGGGTGGAGGGGGGGGGGGGGGGGGGGGGGGAGGGGGGTGGGAGGCGGGGGGGGACGGGAGTCGAGGGGGAGGGGAAGGAAGGGGGGCAGAGGGGGGGGCGGGGGAGAGGCCGGGAGTCGTGGGGGACGGGGAGGGAGAGTGGTGGGGGGGGGGGCAGGGGGGGGAGGGTGGTGGGGGGAGAGGGGGGACTGGGAGGAAGGGGGAACGGGGGAGTAGGGAGGTGGGGGGGATGGGGAGAGGGGGAGGGGGAGGGAGGGTGGTGGAGGGGGGGGCAGAGAGGCGGGTAGAGGAGGGGGAGGGTGGTGGAGGGGGGGCGGAGGGGGGAGGGGGGATGGGGAGGAGGGTGGTGGAGGGGGGGTAGAGGGGGGAGGGAGGTGGAGGGGGGAGGGGTTCGAGGGAGAGGGCGAGGGAAGGTGGTGGAGGAGGGAACAGAGGGGGGGGGTAGAGAAGGGGGAGGGTCGTGGAGGAGCGGCAGAGAGGGAAGGGGGGGTGGGGGGGCAGAGGGGGGTAGAGGGGGGGAGGGTGGTGGAGGGAGGGGGGGAGAGGGGATTGGGAGGGAGAGGAAACGGGGGGGGGTAGGGAGGTGGGGGGGAGGGGATCGAGGGGGAGGGAGGATGGTGGAGGGGGGGGGAGGGGGGCAGAGTGGAGAGGCTGCAGGGGTGGGGAGGGGGGTGTAAGAAGATGGGGTCGAAAAGGGGGTCTGTGGGGGGGGTGGGAGGGGTTTGGGGGGGGGGTGAGGCTGGGGGGGGGGTGGGGGACGAGGGGGGGGGCTGTGGAGGGGGGAAGAATGGGGGGGGGGTGTCTGTGGGGAGAGGTGGGGGGGGGAGGCGTCTGTGAGGGTGGAAGGGGGGTGGGTGGGGGGGTAGCTATAGGGAGAGGATGGAGGGGGGGGGCGTTTATGGGGGGGGCTGTGGGAGGGGGAGCTTTTATGGGGGGGGGACGTGAGGTGGGGGTTCGTTTGTAGGGAAGGGACGTGGGACAAAAACATCGGGGAAAGAGTATATTATGGGATGGAGATGGGGGAAATTGCGTTGTCCCTCCCCACAACTGTTGCCCCCCCCCTGTTTTTTCTTCTCCCTTCCCTCCCCCCCCCCCAGGCATGGCCTCGGGCCCCCGGGGGGCGGCTGCCCCTCCCGGTCCATGGGAGCGCGGGGCTCGTCCTGCCCACACAGAAATGGGAGGGGACGGGGGGGCAGCTGCAGTGAGTACTGGGAGGGGACTGGGGGGCACTGGGAGGGAGTGGGGGGGGACTGAGAGGGGCTGGGGGGCACTGGGAGGGGACTGGGGGGCACTGGGAGGGAGTGGGGGCGGACTGAGAGGGGCTGGGGGGCACTGGGAGGGAGTGGGGGGGGACTGAGAGGGGCTGGGGGGCACTGGGAGGGAACTGGGGGCACTGGGAGGGAGTGGGGGGGACTGAGAGGGGCTGGGGGGCACTGGGAGGGAGCTGGGGGCACTGGGAGGGGACTGGGGGGCACTGGGAGGGGCTGGGAAAGAGTGGGGTACAGTGGAAGGGAACTGGGAAGGGACTGGGGGGCACTGGGAGGGAACTGGGGGGCACTGGGAGGGGATTGGGAGGGAGCTGGGTGCACTGGGAGGGGACTGGGGGGCACTGGGAGGGAACTGGGGGGCAGGAATGGAGGGAATGTGGCGGGCATGGGAGGGAAAACTGGGGGGCACTGGGGGGCACTGGATTTTTTAGGGAATGGGGGGCAACTGGGAGGGGACATGGGGCAGTGGAAAGGGAACTGGGGGGGAACTGGGGGAAAACTGGGAGGGATTGGGAGGGACTGGGGGGCAGTGGAAGGGAACTGGGAGGGAACTGGGGGGCACTGGGAGGGCACTGGGAAGGAACTGGGGGGAAACTGGGTGGCACTGGGAGGGGAACTGGGGGCACTGGGAGGGGCAATGGGGGGCACTGGGAGGGGGAACCTGGGGGCCCAATGGGAGGAAAGCTGGGGGGCCAGTGGGAGGGAATTGGAGGGACTGGGGGGCAGGGGAGGGAAATGGAAGGGAATTGGGGGGACTGGGAGGGATACTGGGGGGCAGGGAGGGGGATGGGAGAGGACTGGGGGGGCAGTGGGAGGGAACTGGTGGGTTTCTGTTGGGTCCTATGGGGTTCTCTGGTCTCTATGGGGTCTCATGCTGGGTCTCTATGGGATCTTTGTGGGTTTCTATGGGTCGCTGTGGTCCTGATGTCCCTCTGGGGTCTCTATGGGTCCCAATGGGGTCTCTATGGGTCGCTGTGGGTCCTGATGTCCCTCTATGGGGTCTCTATGGGTCCCAATGTGTCTCTTTGGGTCGCTGTGGGTCCTGATGTTTCTCTCTGGGGTTTTTATGGGTACCCTGATGGGTCTCTATGGGTGTCCGTCTGTGGGTCCTGATGGGTCCCTCTATGGGGGTCTATGGGTCGCCCTATGGGTCTCTTGGGTCCCTCTATGGTTCCTCTATGGGGTCTCTATGGGTCGCTGTGGGTCTCTTGGGTCCTGATGGGTCCCTCTATGGGGTTTGGGGTCTCTTTTGGGGTCTCTGTGGGTCTCTATGGGGTCCTGATGTCTCTATGGGTCGCTGTGGGTCCTGATGTCCCTCTATGGGGTTTCTGTGGGTCCCAATGGGGTCTCTATGGGTCCCAATGGGGTCTCTATGGGTCTCTATGGGTCGCTGTGGGTCCTGATGTTCCTCTATGGGGTTTCTGTGGGTCCCAATGGGGTCTCTATGGGTCGCTGTGGGTCCTGATGTCCCTCTATGGGGTTTCTGTGGGTCCCAATAGTGTCTGTGTGGGTCTCTATGGGTCCTGATGTTCTCTGTGGGGTCTCTATGGGTCCCAATGGGGTCTCTATGGGTCCCAATAGGGTCTCTATGGGTCTCTATGGGTCGCTGTGGGTCCTGATGTTCCTCTATGGGGTTTCTGTGGGTCCCAATGGGGTCTCTATGGGTCTCTATGGGTCGCTGTGGGTCCTGATGTCCCTCTATGGGGTTTCTGTGGGTCCCAATGGGGTCTCTATGGGTCGCTGTGGGTCCTGATGTCCCTCTATGGGGTTTCTGTGGGTCCCAATGGGGTCTCTATGGGTCGCTGTGGGTCCTGATGTCTGTCTATGGGGTCTCTATGGGTCCCAATGTGTCTCTGTGGGTCGCTGTGGGTCCTGATGTTTCTCTCTGGGGTTTTTATGGGGTCGCTGTGGGTCCTGATGTCCCTCTATGGGGTTTCTGTGGGTCCCAATGGGGTCTCTATGGGTCTCTATGGGTCGCTGTGGGTCCTGATGTTCCTCTATGGGGTTTCTGTGGGTCCCAATGGGGTCTCTATGGGTCGCTGTGGGTCCTGATGTTCCTCTATGGGGTCTCTATGGGTCCCAATGGGGTCTCTATGGGTCGCTGTGGGTCCTGATGGTTCTCTCTGGGGTTTTTAGGGCGCTGGGTCCTGTTGTCCATTATGGGGGTTTCTGTGGGGTCCCAATGGGGGTCTCTATGGGCGCCAATGGGGTCTATAGGTCGCCCCCGATCGATGGGTCCGGTGGGTTCTGATGTTCCTATGGGGTTTTTGGGGGTCCCTGGGGTCTCTATGTCCCTCTATGTGGGTTTTGGGTTCCCAATGGGGTCTCTATGGGTCCCAATGGGGTCGCTGTGGGTCCTGTGGATGTCCTGCTGTTCCTCTGGGGGTCTCTATGCGAGCGGCATGTGGGTCCTGATGTTCCTCTATGGGGTATTATGGGTACCAATGGGCTCTATATGGGTCACAGGGGTCGCTTGGTGTCCTCTATGGGGTGGAGATGGCTCCCAATGTGTGTTTGCGTGGGTCGCTGTTGGTGTCTGATGTTTCGCTCTGGGGTTTTAGGGGTGCAACTTGTGGAGTCCTGATGTCCCTTTATGGGGTGTTCTGTGGGTCACCAGTCCATCCGCTCTATGGGAGGTGGGTTGGGGGGCACTTGTCCTTCTATGGGGTGTGTCTGTGGAGTCTACTATGGGGTCTTTAGGGGTTCACATGAGAGTTGTGTGGTGGGGGGGGCCTCTATGGGGTTTTGTGGGGCGGCACGAATGGGGTCGTCTCTGGCTTGGTGGTACGCTTTAGGTGTGTGTGGGTTTTCTATGGGGGTTCTATGGGTGTGCAAAGTGGGTCTACTGTTAGTCGCTTGTGGGTGTGATGGTCACTGTATGGGGTCTCTATGTTGGCCCCAATAGTGTCTTGTGTGGGTCGACTATGGGGTGTCATGGTGGGGTGGGGGGTTGACAGGGCGGTCTGGTTGCTATGGGTGTCCCAATGGGGTATTCTAGGGTTTATATGGGTCACTGTGGGCTGATGTTCATCTATGGGGTTTCTGTGGGTCCCAATTGGGGGGCTGCTATGGGTTCGCTGGGTGGTTTGATGTCCATTTATGGGGTTTTGTGTGGGTCTAATGGGTTGTAAGGGTCTCTATGGTGTCACTGTGGGTCCTGCTGTTCCTCTATGGGTTTTTCCCTTGTGGCGTCTCCTGTGGTATCGATGGTCCCTTCTATGGGAGTCCATATGGGTCCCATCAGGCGTCTAATGTGGAGGCGTGTGGGTGATGATGTCCCTCTATTGGGTTTCTGTGTGGGTGGGAGGTTGGTGTTGGGTGATGTCCTCTATGGGGGGGGTTACTTGTGGGGTCCCAATAGGGATGACCCGAGAGGTGGGGTGGGCTCTATGGGTGGTCCTGTGGCGTCACGGATGTCCCGTTAGGGGTTTTTTTTTTTTTAGGGTTTCTGTGAGGGTCCCAATGGGTATCTGTGGGTCAGGCTGTGGGTAGCTGATGGTCCCTCTATGGGGTCTGATTGGTCCCTGTAGGTGCTCTATGGGTCTCTATGGCTCATCGGGGGGTGGCTGATGGCTCTCTTTTGGTAACGGCTATCTATGGGTCATATGGGTCTGATGTCCTATGGGGGCCCCCAAACAGGGTCTATGGACGCTATGGGGTCTCTGTCTGTGCCCCCCGGGACGTGACACCCCCGAGGCACTTGTGGCGTCAGGGCTGTGTTTGGGGGCGCTTGTGGGGTCCGGGACACAAACGGGAGGCATGGTGTGATGCGGGTGGCCCCCGTTGAAGACTGGGGGGGGCAACTCATCACGGTACATGGGGGTTCCGATTTGGGGGAGGACAGGGAGGTGTGTGGGGGGCACTATGGGGTCTGGGGGGGTGGGTCTGGGGGGCACTTGTATGTGTCTGGGGGGTCGTTAGGGAGGTCACTTGGGGGTCTGGGAGGGGTCCCCCTTTTCCCCCCATAATCCCCACTTTTCCTGGGGGGGCCACGATCGGGTGTCCCCCCAAATGGGGGGGGGGGCAAGTCCCCATATCTTTTTCCATAATTTCCCAATTTCTTCCCTCCTTTCCCCATTTCCATAATCCCCTTCTCTCACCACCCCATAATCCAATCCCAATTTCTTTTTCCATATTTCGCCCATAATCCCCTATTTTCTCCGGATCTTGGTCCCCATCATAATCTTCTCCATATCCATTTTTCCATTTTTAGTTCCCATCCTCCCTCTTTCTCCTCCAGAATCCCCACTTTCCCTTCCATCCGCCCCCCATAATCTCCTCCATAATCCCAATTTCTTGTCCCTTTCCGCCCATAATCCCCACTTTTCCCCGATCCTCCCCCCATAATCTCTCCCATAATCCCAATTTCCACAATCCCAGTTTCCCCGATCCTGCCCCCCACCTCCATAATCCCAATTCTATCTCCTAATCCCCGTAATCCCTTTTCTCCCATCCTCCCCATAGTCTCATCTAATCCCCATGCCTCTTTCCCCCCCATAATATAATCTCCTCAATAATCCCCATTTTTCTCCCATTCTCCCCCATAATCTCCCCCATAATCCCAATTTCGCCCCCCTTATCCCCCATAATCCCCCAAATTCCCTCCATATCCCCCATTCCCGTTTTTTCTCCCCCCCCATAATCTCCCCCCATAATCCCCAATTTTCCTCCCATTCCCCCGTAATCCCCATCTTTCTCCCATCCTTCCCCCATAATCTCCTCCATAATCCCAATTCCTTCCTCCTTTCCCCCCATAATCCCCATTTCTCTCCCATAATCTCCATAATCCCCTTTTTTTCCCATCCTCCCCCGTAATCTCCTCCATAATCCCCACTTTTCTCCCATCCTCTCTCCATAATCTCCCCCATAATCCCAATTTCTCCATCCTTTCCCCCCATAATCCCCATCTTTCTCCCATCCTCCCCCCATAATCTCCTCCATAATCCCAATTTCTCCCTCCTTTCCCCCCATAATCCCCATTTCTCTCCCATAATCTCCATAATACCCCCATAATCCCATCCCCCAGTAATCCCCCCCATAATCCCCCCATTTTTCCCCAATCCTCTCTTCCCCTAATCCCATAATCCCAATTTCCCATCCCCCATAATCCCCATAATCCCTCCCTCACACACCCCCATAAATCCCAGTTCTCCTTCCCCCCATGCAATCCCATATTGTCCGTTCTCACACTCACCCCCCCATATCCCAATTTCTCGGGGCGGCCCTGGCCCCCATCTAACCCATATTTCCTCTGGGGTCCCCATAATCTCCCCCATAATCCCAATTTCTTTCTCCTTTCATCACCCCCAAGAACCCAAATTCCTCCGACGAGCTGGGGGAGGGTCTACGGGCTGCTGATGCGAGGTGAGGGGCCACCACTCCGGTTCCCCCCCCATAATCACTTCCGGTTTCTCTCTCGGGCACTTCAGGTTGGGGTCCCAATTCAGGTTAAGGGTGGGGCTTCGGGATGAGAGATGGTTTCTCTCTCACCACTTCCGGTGGGGGTGGGGCTCCGGTTGGGGGTTGGGCTCCCCCTTGGGGTGCGGCCCAGGTTGGGGGTTCTCTCTTCACCCCCAATGAGAGATGGAAATTCAAGATGGGGGAGGTGGTTGGGGTTAGGGGGAGGGTCTATAATCCCCATATTTCTCTGAGGGGCGGCACTTCCCCATTGGGGGATGGGGCCAATTTCCGGTTGGGGTTGGGCTTCAGGTTGGGGCTGGGGTTCAGGTTTGGGTCCTTTAAGATTGGGGAGGGGCTTCCAGTTTGGGGTCCCCGTTTCTTCCGGTTGGGGTTCTTCAGTTTGGGGGATGGGCCTTCCGGTTGGGGTTGGACACTTCCGGGCTGGGGGTGGGGCTGCTCGGTTGGGGTTGGGGCTGCGGGCATCCGCGGGGAGAGATGGTTGGGGGCTGACGGGGTACACGACGAGGTTGGGGGTTTGGCTTCCAGTTTGGGGTTGGACTTCCGGTTGGGGGTGGGGCTTCCGGTTCAGGGGTGGGCACTTCCGGTTCGGGGTTGGGCTTCAGGTTGGGGGTGGGGTTTCAGGTTGAGGGATGGGTCTTTAAGATCGGGAGGGGCTTCCAGTTTGGGGTTGGACTTCCGGTTGGGGGTGGGCACTTCCGGTTGGGGTTGGGCTTCAGGTTGGGGGTGGGCACTTCCGGTTGGGGTTGGACACTTCCGGTTGGGGGTGGGGCTTCAGGTTGGGGTTGGGGCTTCAGGATGAGAGATGGTTGGGGGGTGGGTACTTCTGGTTGGGGGTTTGGCTTCCAGTTTGGGGTTGGACTTCCGGTTGGGGGTGGGGCTTCCGGTTCGGGGTGGGCACTTCCGGTTGGGGGTTGGGCTTCAGGTTGGGGGTGGGGTTTCAGGTTTAGGATGGGTCTTTAAGATCGGGAGGGGCTTCCAGTTTGGGGTTGAACTTCCGGTTGGGGGTGGGCACTTCCGGTTGGGGGTGGGGCTTCCGGTTGGGGGTGCGGCTTCAGGTTGGGGGTGGGGCTTCAGGTTGAGAGATGGATATTCAAGATGGGGGAGGTGGTTGGGGTTAGGGGGAGGGTCTATGGGCTGCTGATGCAAGGTGAGGGGCGGCACTTCCGGTTGGGGGATGGGCACTTCCGGTTGGGGTTGGGCTTCAGGTTGGGGGTGGGGTTTCAGGTTGAGGCATGGGTCTTCAAGACGGAGGAGGGGCTTCCGTTTTTGGGGTTGGACTTCCAGTTGGGGGGTGGGCACTTCCGGTTGAGGATGGGCACTTCCGGATCGGGGTGGAGCTTCCGGTTGGGGGTGGGGCTTCAGGTTGAGAGATGGGTCTTCAAGATGGGGGAGGGGCTTCCGGTTTGGGGTTGGACTTCCGGTTTGGGGTTGGACTTTTGGTTGGGAGGTGGGCACTTCCGGTTGGGGGTGGGGCTTCAGGTTGAGAGATGGGTCTTCAAGATTGGGAGAGGCTTCTGGTTTGGGGTTGGACTTCCGGTTTGGGGTTGGACTTCCGGTTCGGGGGTGGGCACTTCCGTTTGGGGGTGGGGCTTCCGTTTGGGGGTGGGGTTTCAGGTTGAGGGATGGCTCTTCAAGATGGCGGAGGGGCTTCTGGCTGGGGAGGGACTTCCGGTTGGGGGTTCCTGCTATCTGTGGGGCGGGATTTTCTCTCCTTTGCTCTGCAGGCAGGACTTCCTGTCCGTCAGGGCGCTGAGGGGTGGGACTTCCTGTTGCAGACCGTCTGAACCGCGCTTCCATTGGCCGAATCCAGCGCAGTCTGCTGGCGCTGGCGCTGGACGCCCCGGTAATGGCCGACGTTATGGGGCAGAGCCCAGGGGGCGGAGCCGAGCAGGTCCTGCACGGGGGAGGAGCCGGAGCCAATAGCTGCAACCGCTGGTTCGACAAAGCCCTGCAGGTGGGCGGGACTTCCGGTTTTTTGGGGGGGGGAGGGGCGGGACTTCCGGGGGTAGGGGGAGCTTCTGGGTGAAGGATCAGGGGGGTGGGATTTCCTGCTTTCCTCATTTAGGGCTCGGAAGGAGCGGGACTTCCTGTTTTAGCGCGTATGATAAGACTTCCTGTTTTGGTTTCTATGTGGCCGGACTTCCTGTTTTAGTTTCCATGGGGCGGGACTTCCTTAGTTTTATGAGGTGGGATTTGCTCTTTTAGCCTCTAGGGGGTGAGACTTCCTGTATTGGTCTTTGTGAGGCGGGACTTCCTCTTTTAGTCTCTGTGGGGCAGGACTTCCTCTTTTAGCCTCTATGGGATGGGACTTCCGGTATTAGTCCTTATGAGGCGGGACTTCCTGTTTTAGCTTCTGTGGCGTAGGACTTCCTGTATTAGTCTATGAGGTGGGACTTCCTGTTTTAGCTCTATGGGGCAAGACTTTTTCTTTTGGTCTCTCTGGGGCAGGACTTCCTCTTTTAGCCTCTGTTGATCAGGACTTCCTGTATTAGTCTATAAGGTGGGACTTCCTGTTTTAGCCTGCATGGGGTGGGACTTCCTCCTTTAGCCTGTATGGGGCAGGACTTCCTTAGTTTTATGAGATGGGACTTCCTGTTTTAGCTTCTATGTGGCAGGACTTCCTGTATTAGTTTTTAGGGGGCGGGACTTCCTGTTTTAGTCTCTATGGGGCAGGACTTCCTGTTTTAGCCTCTGTGGGGCGGGACTTCCTTAGTTTTATGAGATGTGAAGTGGGCAGGACTTCCTGCTTTGAGCTCTTACTATGTGGCTTCCTGATTGTCCTGTATTAGTGTTTAGGGGGCGGGACTTCCTGTTTTAGTCTCTATGGGGCAGGACTTCCTGTTTTAGCCTCTATGGGGCGGGACTTCCTGTTTTAGTCTCTAGAGGAGCGGGACTTCCTTTGCCTTTAGGGACTTCTCTGTGGGGCGGGACTTGTTTTTTCTTTATAGGTGCTTATGGGCGCAGTGAGTTCCTGTCCTATAGCCCGTGGCTGTGGGGCCACGGACTTCCTGTTTATGGATCTAGCTCCCTATAGGGATTGCAGTCCCAATGTAGCCCCATAATCCCTATGTCTAAAGAAGGGGCGGGGCTTCCTTCGGTGCACATGGGGGTGGCCTTACATTTGGTCTCGACTCCGCCCCAGGACTTTTCTTTGACCTAGTACCTATGGAGCTCTATAGCATTCCTATAGGGTTTCTATGCAGTCCCGGGGTTTAGCCCCATTCCCTAGGGGGGACAAAGAAGGGGCGGGGCTTCCTGTTTTGCAGGGCGTGGCCACATCGGTGCTGACTCCGCCCCCTAGAGTTCCTATTTGGACCCCTATAGCATCCCTATAGGGTTCTATGCAGTCCCTAAGGAGCCCACTTCCTCCCTATGGGGACAAAGAAGGGGCGGGCTTGGGTTCAGGTGGTCAGCCTATGGGGCCACATCGGGTGCTGACTCCGCCCCCTTTATAGGGTTTCTATGCAGTCCCAATGTAGCCCCATAATCCCTATGGGGCTAAAGAAGGGGGCGGGGCTTGGGTGCGGTGGGCGTGGCCACATCGGCGCTGACTCCGCCCCCTGGAGTTTTTATGCAGTCCCTATGGAGCCTCTATAGCATTCCTATAGGGTTTCTATGCAGTCCCAATGTAGCCCCATAATCCCTATGGGGACAAAGAAGGGGCGGGGCTTGGGTGCAGTGGGCGTGGCCACATCGGTGCTGACTCCGCCCCCTAGAGTTCCTATGCAGTCCCTATGGAGCCCCTATAGCATCCCTATAGGGTTTCTATGCAGTCCCAATGGAGCCCCATAATCCCTATGGGGACAAAGAAGGGGCGGGGCTTGGGTGCAGTGGGCGTGGCCACATCGGTGCTGACTCCGCCCCTCTATGCAGTCCCAATGGAGCCCCATAATCCCTATGGGGACAAAGAAGGGGGCGGGGCTTGGGTGCAGTGGGCGTGGCCACATCGGCGCTGACTCCGCCCCCTAGAGTTCCTATGCAGTCCCTATGGAGCCCCATAATCCCTATGGGGCTAAAGAAGGGGGCGGGGCTTGGGTGTGGTGGGCGTGGCCACATCGGCGCTGACTCCGCCCCCTAGAGTTCCTATGCAGTCCCTATGGAGCCCCATAATCCCTATGGGGCTAAAGAAGGAGGCGGGGCTAGGGTGCGGTGGGCGTGGCCACATCGACGCTGACCCCGCCCCCTACAGCCAAAGCCCCGCCCCTGGCCACGCCCCCTTGGTGCCGGTGCCCCGCCCCCAGCGGCTGCGCTTCT